>WSYQ01000282.1:97500-236062 GCA_011426435.1 Lysiphlebus fabarum | reverse complement strand
TAGCCAGTGTGTCGTGGTTGAGAAAATAATTAATTTGCCATAATATATATATATATATATATATCACATACATATATCTATATAGTTAAGCTCTCTTGTAGCTCTATTATAATAATAATAATAATAATGACATATTTATATTCAAGGTATATGTTAAACAGCCTATGTATATATTGCTTTATATTAAATGCAGTTAATTTTTTGTATAAACAATTAAAAGCAAAAATATATTATTTTTTAAAAAAAAAAAAAAAAAAATGATAATTCATGGTAGTAAATTGACTGGCCACGTAAATTGACATAAAAAAAATAAAATAAAATAAAATAAATAAATAAACAAAAAAATATAATACAGAGTTTATTTTTATATATATATATTTTTTTTTTTTTTTCAAAGATAAGCAGTATAGAGAGATGAGTGATTGAGACGTGTGTACATGTACATGTATATAGATATAAGAGATAAAGAAAAAAAAAGAGTTAGTAAAAAAGGTAAAATATTGGCACAATATATATATATGATGAGATAGAGGGTGCATATGGATAGCATCGTCCGCGACGGCGTCGTAAGCTGCCATATTGGCCGAGTTGAAGGCGCCGCCCCAAAGCCGCGACTCCATTGGTGGTGACGTCACGATGCCGTAAAAGCTCGCGAGTAAAATCAGCCAAAATTTATAAAATATATATATATGTATATAGACTTGAGAATGATTTTATATTTATGTCTACATATACGCACATAGTATTTAGTCGCATATACATATATGAAATTTAAAAAAAAATAAAATAAAATAATTGAAACTTTAAAAATATATACATCAAGTCTTTTTATATACTACTTATATATTTTTGGCTAGACATTTTGACAATGTGTACTTAAAATATTGACTCATATCATTTTTTATCATTTTATAAAATTTAACATATCCTATACTTTTTTTTTTTTTTTTCTTGTAAATATAAATAAGTATTAAAAGTTTTAAATGAAAAATAATTTAAAAAAAAAACTGCAATGCGTCATTGTAATTTATTGTGTATATTATATAGTTTTATACATATATATATGTGTAAATTTATTTTGTATCATATACAAATATATACAGATATTTTTATGACAGTTTTGCGAATCAAAAAAACAAAAAGCTCATATATTCAGGTATATATATAAGAAAAAAAAATAAAAAAAATAAAATAAAATAATAATAATAATATGAGCTTGCATAAATGAGGAAAACTTAAAGATTTTTATTTAAACATAATATATGTATTGTAAAATGACAATTGAAGATGCTGGAAAATAAAAGACAAAAGGAAAAAAAAATAAAATATTCATTGTGTGCGTAAGCATCTCAACAAAAAAAAAAAAAAAAAGGTATAAATGTATATATAAATAAATAAATAAATAGATTTTATATAGGTATAAGAATCTCAAGACATTTTATGTGATTGAAAATTGATGGACTGGCAATTTTGTTCATTTATCAAAACTCAAATATATATATTTATATTTATTTATTTTTTTCACATTTTATCTCATCAAATAATTTTTAAAAAAATAATATACATCATTAATATTATTTATTTATTTTAAAAATCATATATATAATTTTCTGTATATATATTTTTTTTTTTTTTTATTAATTACTATTATAATATAATTTAAATTAAAAATAAAAAAATTACTTTCACAAAGTAGCTGTATATATGTACAGTAGCAACAATGTATGAAAACCCTACTCTTTGAAAATCCCTTCCATATCATATATATAGTTAGCATCCCAAGGGGAATGAAAATTCGCGTGCTCCGCCCAACTCTACATACAGACACGTGACCCAACATTTTGTTGATATATACATATATGCGTATATTATCTGTTATTTTATTTTATATTGCAAACTCATATTCCAATTCAAGTTTCCTCTCGTTGTCATTTAAAGCTCTATATTCCCATCACCTTTCTCATTTCATTGGCTTTACAAAACCTTTAGTTGGGTATTTTTCATCTTATTCTTTTTCTTTTACTTCTTCTTGTTCTTCATCATCATCATCATCTCTGTACATATATATATACGCAGCTTTTATACTTTTTAGACGACTTTATGCCTTATAAAAATGATATAAAATTTGTCAAGACGTACAGACGAGCACCATCATAACAACAAAAACTGCTTGGCCTATGTTGAATTTTGAATTATATACATACAAGGGTCCAACTAGTCAACATGTATATTTTTTTATTAAATAAAATTTAACAATATATGTATATTGCAATCTGTATAAATATATATGTATATGTATATAACTGCAGTGCGAATATATAGTTATACAATTTTATATATACATAATATTATTGGATCATTATTTTTAAAAAATTCCACATAATAGACGTAAATGTATATATTTATATGATAAAAAGCACTGTGTTATTTAATGTTGATTGACATTTTTATTTTTTCTATACATTTTATATAAATACATACATATAAAAACATAAAATGTCTATCGAAATATATATTATGCATGAATTTTCATTCGTGCAGTGAAAATAAAAAAAAATTAAATCATATTAAAATTTTTTTTTAGCACCTATATAAACACAGATAGATGGAATATTTAGTTATATATATTTTTTATATTATCGAAAAAACATGAATCATTTTTATGCATGTTGCATCAACAGGCAAAAAAGTTTTTTAAAGAAATATATATAGCTAAAGGAACGCATGTATATGTATTAATATGTGTAACAATAGATTAGACTTATTTATATATATATGTACAACACTAATAATTATTTGTGTTATCTACTGATATTAAAGTTATACCTCTATGTATACATATGACATATTGCCTTGTTATATGCCTATCTGATCAAGTACCTGGTCGGCACCATCAATCGATTTTCAAATATATATATCTTGTTATCGCATGATTGATATATGTATATAAATATATAAATATATAAATATGTATATTAATTTGGTGCATCATATATTATAAAGTTCTGATATACTCAAAATATATAACTCAAATTCATCAATTGATTTATATTATATATATATATATATAAAGATTACAAGTTGATTTGATTCGACTTGACTGTATATATATAGGTATATATTTTTTTAGGTATCTATTATATATTATTATTATTGTTATTGTTATATATTGGCTGTAGAAAAATCAACACTTTCCCACTATAATCAAAAGTTCCCTCTCTTATCATGTAAAATTTTACCAACACTCAGACACAAACAAAGCTCAATAAACGCCCCCGCAATACTGTGGGCGTGGCTATTTTGTCATTTGTCTTTTGCCAACGTGCTACTCTGTATTTTTATTTTTTATATTTTTTTATTTTATTTTAACTGAAGCATCTTCCTTCTTCATGTGTAAAACCTCTTTCAGGCAACAGAAAGTAACATCTACCCTACAGTTGACGTATGTACTACCCCCGAGTGCTTTTCTTCTATATAATATAGGTATATATAGCAATATATAGCAATACCATCTCAACCACTGTACTGCACCATCACCCATTTCACTTTTTTATTTTTATTATTATTATGTATATGTATGTGTGTATATGAAAAAGTCATTTTATTTTTTCCAATTTTCTCTGCTGTACTTGTATATTTGACGAATTTTTTTTTTTTTTTTTATCACCTATACATGCGTATTTATAACAAATGGATATATATATACAATTTTTTATTTTTTTTTTTTTTTTTTTTTTTAAAAATCACATATATGAATGATAAATTGACAACAACAAATATCAAAAGTTCTACCTTAATATTTATAAATAAATAAATAAATAATATAAAAAATATATACATATACATATGCTTGATGCATTTGAACTTGGAATCAGGTAAATAAATATCAGAAAAAAAATAAAATATATATGATATGATGCATACAGAGAGTGTATATATAAAGAGTTCTGATCGCAGATGAGCTGAGTAGATATATATACTATATATATGATATTATTATATTATATTTATATATTATTATTTTATATAAATGGGAGGGGCAAAAAAAAAGTGGTCCACAACGAGTGGGAGATAAATATAATAGTAGTAGGGATATAAAATAAATGTTGGGGATAAAATGTATATAGAAGTTTAGAGTATCGCGCAGATACTCTCAAACATGCAAGTAGATGAGGGGTCTGGTTAGATTTGGTTTGTCTTGCCTTTTGCCAGTGTATATATATATGATATTCAACAACGTTTTTGTGATATGTTGACGAGAAAGAGATAAAATAGTTACCTCGACATATCCAAGAAGGGGATGTTTAAGTTATCATCAAAGTTAGGGTTGGAAAATAGCTGGATAGACGCAGCAGTCAGACAGTCAAGCAGCCAACCTGGCCGCCTGGCAACCAACCAATCAACCAAATAACTAAAAAAATCAAACAACCAAGTAGCCTGCTTCATCTTCTAGCTAGTGCAGTTACAAACCAAGACCACTAGATCCATACGGCTTACCCGACTTAGATACTTAAGCCGACAGGCAGTCCGAAAAGCTCAACTTAAGCGCCATCGACTTAGCTACCAACAAAACCACGGTTACTATCATATTATACAACAACTACAGCTATATCAATAGACTACCAAAAAAGCCTTGCAATATTTTATTTTATTTTATTTTTCAATTCAATTATTGTTGTATTTTTTTTCTTTCTTTGTTTTGATTTGATTTATCAACAATCATCAATCATCAATCATCAACAACAGCAGTGTAAAATATTTACTGGACAAGCTAATGCAGTGACAAAGGATATATAATATTCAAATTTAATTGTAATTATGTGATTAAAGTGTGTATATTTACAGATACAACTGTGTGTGTATGTGTCAATGTATAATATACAAGTGCAAGTCGACAATAATTCATTGATATAATAGTTATAATTAAATTTAAATTGTATATGCATCAGAACAGTGCCTCGACTCGGATGTTTTTTTTTTTTTTTTTTTTTTCTTTTTTAAAAATTATAATAATCGGTGTTTATTATTATTATTATTATCATTATATTTAAAAGGTGCAAGTGTAGAAAAAAAAATATATATATTGATATATACATATGTAATAATATAAGTGAAGAGTTTTAAATATTATTTTGAATATAAATATAAATATAAATATATATAGGTATCATAACATTAAAATAATTTATAAATTTTGAATTTAAAAGTGACTGGACGGAAATATTTGATTATAAAATTATAATTAGTAAAAATTCAAGTTAATAAAAAATCTAATTTGTGAACAAGTGTTAAAAAAAGTCGTCACCACGTTAACCTTTTACAGTATGGAGCGCGGCGGGGGCGGGGGAAGCCTCGAACTCGCCGGCGGCGGAGGTGGTGTTGGTGTTGGTGGTAATAATTCAGATATTTGTCTTCAAGATCTTGTATCAAATTCAAGTGGTCTACAACATTATCAACATGCTGCTGCTGCTGCATCAATGGTTGGACTTCATAATGATCATTTACAAAATTCCATGCATCATCATGATGTTCATGGTAATTCACATCATGATACTTCAATGCTTCACAATCCTACTCATCAATTGTCACATGAACCACTTGAAAAACTTAAATGTAAGTCATGTCATTATATAATAAATTGCAAGTTTATATATATGCGATTTAGTTATTATTTAAATTTTTAAATATATATATATTTCAACACGCATTTCATATATTTTTTTTTTCTTATCAATTTCGTGTTGTGTTATCTTTTTGTTTGACATGGTTTTATGATGTTTGAATTAGTCTCTGACAAAAATCTCTTCCGGCGGCTACGTGTATATATATTATATACATATATTCTGTTGATTTGTATTTAATTTTTTTTAATTTATAATAAAATTTGATTATTATAATTGGTTCATTTACAAAAAGTAAAATTTAAATTAATTGCATTTTCAAATCTATATAATTTTATACAAATAAGTCTTGAACGATTTCAAATGAAATTTTATTTTTATTATAATAATATATAAGTAAATGTAAATAATATTATAAAGCTTGATGCATTTTGTGATGTGACAAAGTTAAAAAAAAAAAAAATATAGATATGAAATTATATATTTACTATTATTATTATTATTTTTTTTTTACTAGTCATGATATTATTATTATTACATTTTTTTTATTTTATTTTTATTTTCATCTTGAACGCGTCACCACCTGTTTTGTGATTCATTAACTCACGGGCTTATGGGGGATAAGGTAGACTTACCCAGGGCTCGAACCCGACAGCATGGTTAAACTAAAATCACCCAATCTTATATATACATTTCAATGTTTTTTCACTTATATATATATATATATTACATTACTTTTATGTATTGATGTAAATAATAAAGTATACCAAGAAATATAGCTCTCTAAATTATTTTTATAAATACAATTGAATCATCATAAAAAAAAAAAAAACTATATAATAGCTTTTGAATAGTTTTTTAATTATATATATACAAAACGAATACAGTAATTAAGTGCTTGAATAAATATACAGCCAATATATATGTATAATTAATTGGGGCTTTTAGTTGACAATCAATGACCTCGTATACTTACGATAAGAGCCTAAAAATTGAATGTCTTTTTTAAGTTAATTTTTAACCAAGAAATTGAAAATTTTCTGCACGATAAAATTGTGATTAAAATATATATATTGAGGAGAAAAAAAAAAAATAAAAAAATCAAATTCAATTAATGCAGATTATATTATAGCTTATGTATACTTGATATATATATAAAATGATTGACAATGCGTGATTGACTGTCAACTGACTATATGGTCATACAATATTTACCCCTTTTGAAAAAAAAAAATAATCTCTTATAATTTATATGTATAGCAGTATATATTTTAATCGATCAAGGCATATCCCAATATTTAGCCAATGCTGGTTTAGCCATACGGTATGATGTCCGATGAATTATAAATTATAATGGTACCAAGATAGTTAGTATTTTATTATTATCGTCGTCAGTTGACATCAGGGTTGAATGATTATATTGGCAGATGCGCCCAAAGTCAACCCCTTTAGCCTTTTTTTTTTTTTTTTTTTTTTCTAATGGTGTTGACAAATTGCTTTGGTTAAATGTGTATATGTATTAAACTCCCATGGGGGGCATATTGGACCACGTATTTTGTCTTTATTTATTTTATATATTTATATGCCACAAAATTGCAAGCAAATAAGTATATGTATATATACACATAGTTTAATTATTATTTGAAATATCCTATATATATATATATAATAACTGCGATGCAGATGAAATCTTAAATATATAATCCAAGCTAGATATAAACCATGATCCAATTTAATCCTGTATCGTGATTACTTTTTAAATATTACAAATAAATAAATAAATAAATAAATATAATTTAGTAATTTATTTAATTTAGTACATACATCATGTTGTTTTTACAACAAAAAAAAAATAAAAAAAAAAATACAAGTGTAATACTATAAAGTCAAAAATATATACACATCTATCAGGGTGGGCTCATTTAATTTTACGACAAATTGATATTAATGGACAAGTGGGTGTTGTTTAAAAAAATTTCCTGTTTCCGGATATATATACATAAAAGTCACGCCTATAAGCCACATATTTTTATAAGCAATAATATGTCAAACATATATATGTATAAAATATTATATAAAATAAAATACTCTCTATATATATTGCTATTTTAAATTTAAAAAAAAAGACCACCGGATGACGAGGTCAATTAAATGCATATCGATTTAAATTATGTGATAGAATTACTTGGGCGGTCCAACAATAGACATCTACTTAGGTGGCCTGTCGTGATTCTCAAATTAAATGGATCAACATAGAAATGAACTGATTTCCTTCCCATTATCTCAGCTGTCTTTAATATATGTCACATTTTTTTTTTTTTTTTTTTTCATTATAGGTATATATACAGCTACTTGACTTTATGATTATTTCAAGTGTAATATAGCTGCTGGGAATCAATGTTATTATTGTTATTTTTTTTTTTTTTTCTACATAAAATACTATTGTTGCATGTATACATATATGTATATGTATATGTATATGTAATAATAATAATAATATATGATGGAAACTTGACAAGTGCGCACGTGACTCTTTGTGGGAAAATTTATATTATATAGGATATAAAAAAAGAAAATTTTGATATATAAATTTGAAAATCTTAAAGATACCCTAAACTTGCGTGTGAACGTCATCGTCACCCTCGATGAACTTTTTTATTTTTTCTTATATTATTTGTCAACTTTTATACATATATTTTTATACAACTTATGTTAGGTATATATTCAAGGGAAACGCCTTTTTTGCCCTAAATACGTGAGACATCTTGAATTACGTGCGGTGAGTTTATTTCACAGTCAAGTTGAAACTAAACAAATTGTCTGAGACGTGAGTTTTGTTTTCGTTTTCTATATTTTTAAAAAATATTTATGACATTTAATGATCCACATGCACCTATATGTATATGTATATGTGAATATATATTATAATATATTCTGACAATAATTAAATTATTATAAAACAATATTGACTATTTAAATAATATATTTATATTAATATATTTGTGTAAACTGTTTTTGTTTTATTTGTGATTATTTTAATATTATTATACATATATTTATATATATTTAATTCCACAAAATAAAAAAAAATAAATATATCTTGTTCTAATTTTATACTCATGTCATCCGACGGATAATTTTATATATCATTTGTTTTCACAGTATTTAAGCCTTCACACATGTCAAAAAAAATATTATAAATTACACGTCACATATCAACATTTTATTTTTTTATTTTTTTATTTTTTCTTGTCTGGACAACATAATAATTTAAAAAATAAATATTTTTGCAAATCAAGATATTCAAGACAAATGATAATTATATTTGCAATGTTTATTTTTATGTAAATATTTAATATAAATATTATTTTTTTTTAATCAAGGATTTTTAAATGTCTCGAAATGAAAATTCATTAAATGTCAAAAGTTTATCAAACTCAGGTATATTTTTCCATGTGCAGTTTATATTTATATGTATATATATGTTATATATATAATAGAATGACTTTTAAAGAATATAAAATTAAAATAATTGTAAATGTAAAATGAGATATATAAATTTTCTAACTTCCTTGGTAAATTCTGGATTAAAAGTTTATATATGCGTCTTGTCTCTACATGAAAATGTCTTGTGTAAAAATCTATAGATAAATTTTCAAATAGAATATAAATATTTAAATTAATAATAAAAAGTTAATAATAAAATGTACACATCGATGTACAGTTGAAAGATTTAAACTGCGTTTTTATTTTTATTCTCAAAAATATATCAATCAAATAAATAATTTTTTTTTTTTTTGTCACACAAAAATTTGCTAAAAATTATTCAAGTTACTTTGAAAAATAGAAAAAAAAATAAATAAATAAAAAAATATATACATGTCGTGGGATACTCTAGCAATGTGGACAGCTGTCTTGAATCTTTAGGCAAACTAACCCACAGTTGACCCTCAATATATATATATATATGCATATATCATATAATACATATGACCCTCTTCATCATTGAGTTATACCACGACGATATGCCCCACTAACCACCCACAACTATTTTTATTTTCATTTTATTTTTCATCACTCGTTTATTCTTTGTATTCATGCACATGGAAAATTTTCACACTGTATAATAATGCCTGTACATATGATGACGCACAATTCATGCATCATGTAATAATTTTTTTATATATTGTACCCAAAATATATACATATATCGCAAGATGATGATGATGATGATGAAGATGGTGATGGTGATGAATTATGTAGTTGACACTTGATTTTTCTTTAAAATAATAATAGTATTTTATTAATTTATTTTTGTATGGTAAATGTATAATAATATATATACAGTAAATAGTAATAATACTACTTGAAAAAATTTTAAAAATTAAAAAATTAAAAAAAAAAAAAAAAAATAGTTATATCGCGTGCACAGCCGCTCGTAAAATCCATGGGGATTAGCGGCGCTAATATATATCCCGTAAGCAAAAACGCGTCGAGCAGCTGAGATATTCATTGGTGTCTCTTCTTTTGCCGTTATGTCTGTTCTTGTTTTTATTCTTTTTCTGTAAATTTTTACTGTCAGACAAGAGAAACCCAAACGACACATCCGTGTGGTTTGTCTTTGGTATAAAATAACTTAAAGTCCAACCAAGAAAAGTCATAAATTTCTAAATTACAACCTGTCACACTTTTTCTTATTTTATTTTATTATTTTTCTTCCAAGAAGAATATTGGGGAGGAAAAATTACATAAAGCTAATTTTTAAATTTATTATATATATATGTATAGGGACTAGACATTTTTGGAAAAAAAAAGAAAATGTTATTTGACACTCAATTTTCAAGTATTTTATTTTTTAAAATGAAAAACCAATCGATATACTTGTAATATATTTATAAATTTCTTCGAAGTGTGAAATAATTTTCATCAGTAGCTGTAAAATATGCTTTAACAATGTTTGACATTATGTATATATTTTATTCATCCAGCTGCATACAACCCAAGCATTTTATCATGTTAACACATTTGTTTTTTTTTTTTTTTTTTTTTCCTTAGCTACATATGTAAAAATGACTAATGACTCGTAACTAATGATCATTTCATGGATAAATTAATAAATATAACAATTATAATCAAATAATTTATTAAATCTTTCAAAGATATATAAAAATTAAAAACATATATACCTTAAAAAATTCTCTAGTGATTTTATTTTATATTTTTTTTTATAATTTTTTTTATATATTCGTGTGGTCTTAAAAAGTATCCAAGTTTGACTTGAATTGTACAAAACTTGAGTGTTAGCAATGGGTCGACCGGAACTGTGATACTACTCTTCAAATAACAAAATAACAAAATAACAAAATGAGAAGAAGATATTAAAGTTGTCCCAGAGGGATTCGAGGTCCTTTGCGTTGTTTGCTTTACTTTTATACACACATATGTATAATTTTGTGTTTACACGTGTTTTATAAAAGGGCCAATATAAACTACTAAATAATTTTTCACTTTTTATGTAAATAACATAATTTTTTTTTTTTTTTTTTTTCTTTTCTTGTTTTATACATATATTTACATAAATATAATTTTATTTAATATATAATTTAAAAAATATTTATCTTGGCATTATATGTATACATGTATAAAAACACTTTGTACAATAAAAATAAATTAATTTAAATTAAAATTTACAGTGTGGGCACAAAATGATTTTCGAGATGAAACAAATAATGGTCTTGCAAGGCTAGATTCATCTGGTCATGGTGGACATACACCTGGTAGTACACCAAGTACACCTGGTTCAACTCCAATAACACCTCTAACTGGTTTTACAACATCAACAACAACGCAACAATCACGCAATAGAAACAACAACAACAACAACAACAATAACAACAGCAACAACAATAACAACAACAATAATAATAATCAAAGAACAGATATTAGAAAAGGTAAATATAATTTTATTTATTTATTTATTTTTGACTTGCGGACAAGAATAAGTATATATATATGCATAAGACAAATCAGCTGAGTCTATGGAGACATACCAAAGTATTTTTTGACTTTTTAAATTATAATAATTTGGCACTTGTAAATGTGGTTTACTTGAGTCTACTTGAAAAGTACAGATCAATCTTTATCAATTGATATTATTATATTGAAAAATAAATACGATGCGTTCATAAATATTATTAAAAATAAATAAATAAATATATATATAAAATGTTGATTGAGATATTGTAGTTTATACATATCACAATTAAAATAGAACAGAACAACACTGTATACATATATATACATATATATATGTATTGCTGATATTAAAAATATTTTATATGGCTGATAGCGGCATCCTTTTGTGGATAATGTTTAATCAATCATACAGCTGTCAAAGACTGTTATATATTTTTATATAATACCTATCATATATACTAAACGATTAAATGACAAAAAAATAAATAAATAAATAAATAAATAAATTAAATATATATTTGAAAAAAAAAATAATAGACAATAAAAATTTATATATATAAATTTTTAGGAATTCGAGCACCGACGGAAGTCAAACAAGAACTTCGTACTGTTAATGATGGTGTATCACCAAGTGGTGTTATTGGTGTTGATGTTAATGATAAAGATGGTGGTAAAAATAAACGACAAAGACGTCAAAGAACTCATTTTACATCACAACAACTTCAAGAACTTGAATCAACATTTTCAAGAAATCGATATCCTGATATGGCAACTAGAGAAGAAATAGCAATGTGGACTAATTTATCTGAAGCTCGAGTCAGGGTAAGTCAATAAATTTTTATAATAAATATTATTTTAAAAATTACAAGTTAATATATGTATATATGCGTATATAGTATAGGCTATAAATTAATTTAGAATAAAAAAAAAAGTCTATGTATATAATATAATCATAATTAGACAGATATAAATATGTTGTATATAAAAAAATGATTGAGTTTTGAAGAAGTCTTGTTGTTATTACAAGCATAATGCCAGTCATTGATATATCCAATTTCAAAATCAACAAAATATAATACATACATGTTCAAAAAAAAAACAAAAGAAACAAGTACATAAAATATATATTTTTATAAACTTTTTCTTAAAAAAAAAAAAAAATAAAAATATATATATTTCAATAGTTTTATTTTGTTTTTATGGTTTTCATCGATGATATGAAAATAAATAAAATAATCCAAGTATCGAAATAAATTTACAACAGTATTGTTGTAACAGTTGAATTGTTACGAAGCACATTTTGGTGGCTAAACTAGAAAAAACCCAGCCATGTGGGGCTTTGCACCAGTAAGCTTCACATGAATTTATAGTATTTGTGGTGCAACTAGCACACAATGTCAACTCTCTGATGCCAGTTTAGTTTATATATGATATAGTATAGCTGCAGTATAAATGTGCAATAATAAAAATAATAATAATAATAATAATAATATACATTTCCAATAGAGCAACATATATATATTTGGTTTGCAATAGATTATCTATGTACAAACCAAAATGCTAAAAGTTGCAATATACAACTGCAGGCAGGCATTCAAAAAATATAAAAATAAAATTGAAAAAACAAAAAAAACCATCAGTGCATCAGAGCTTGGAAACTCGTGTTCACCACAATTCTCTGTGTTATATTTTATACATACATAGATACATAGATACACAATGTGACCACAAAGTCGTACTTCATTCGCAAGCTCGGTAGTATAGCAACGGTGGCTTTTGTTACCAGTAGAAACGTACTACGTTCAAAAGGATTACTTGGGCCAACTGCAAACCAAGCTCTCTTTCATGCCACTACTATGTGGATATATATATATATTTTATGCTATATACTATTGCATTGGGATTTATGGAAGAGTCGGAAAACGAAAATCCACTTCATATCATCATTCCCATTACCACAAGAAAAATAAAAAATAAAAAAAAGTAAACATTCAATAATTTATATGGTACAGGTGAAAATTTAAACTTGAAAAATTTTATAAAATATTATTATATTATTCTCTTTGTTATTATATTATACAAACCATGCATCATGCTACTATTTGAGTTGAGTTGCGAGATTAATAAAAAAATTTTTTAAAAAATATACATGGGCATGGAAAATTATTGACATCAGTTGGAATATATATAAAGTTCATGAATGAACAACCATCAATATTATAGTTAATCACATCACTACAGTATCATCACTATACATATACGTTTTGGTTATCAGCAAAAGGACAGACGTATATATAGATATATGTGCTTAAGTTGATGGCGGTGTGTGGTGTCGCTGTACAAGATAATCCGTTGGTGATTAAGACCATAAATCCATCGGCGGATTAGTATATGTTTATCCTATATATACAATATATATATATATATTGTTGCTTTTGCTTTTCCATTGTTTCTATTGCGCACGTGTAACCAGAAAATGATCACTATTATATGCATTTAGATGGCCACTCATTATATACATAGTTGAACGCTCATCAGTTGCATGCAATATAACATATAGAGCATATATATAATCAAATTTAAAATAGTTATTTTAATGGTAGAAATGTGCTGTAAATATTTAATAATGAAAAAAAAATGAAAAATGAAAAACATGAGAGTCTCGTTTGTATTGAGAGTCTCAGTGAATGGGCATTAAAAATCACGTGTTTCACTTGAGCTCATAATCTCATATAATCTTTTGCAAAGTTGTTAATACTCGCGGGGCTTATGCCTGTTAATTTAATATCCATACAGGTGCGCCAACATTGAATATTTGAATCCCACTACTGCAACATACAGCATGGTCAAATGGCCAACGAGTTGTGCATTTTATACATATGCAATCTCAACACCATGCCATTATAAAAAAAAAAAATAATGATAATAATATTAACTACCTGCAAAAAAAAAACCATTAAATTCATTTGCACATTATTATTTATTTTTTATTTTTTATTTTTTCATACAAGTAATTTGAATCACATATACATATATATATATATACTATTATTGATAATATAAAATAAATAAATCAATAAAACAAAGTTTAGTATAAATATTTTGGCAAGTATGTGATTTTTGGCTAAAAGGCTTATAAAAGACACAAATGTATTTACTTGAATGATTTTTAAATTCACGGCCAATTACAAATAAGGGTCGTTGTTGCAGAGACCAAATCCCGCGGGATCATTTAGGATCAGTCGGTTTGTATTTATATATATTTATAGATAAATGTTGTAGAAACGAGCTTTGGCAACCTCAATGTCGTTCATGATGGTGACATAAACTCCATATGACTTACATCCGTATTTGTATATTCATTTGACCTATTAATTATCACAAGTTTTCTAGAAATATATAGGTATATTTGCAGTAAATAAAAATATTTCAATTTTATTATATAGATTCGATTCTTTTGTCTTTTACTGACTGTGTTTGCAAAAATATATAAAAATGGTACATATGTGAGTATAAATGTAAATGTAAATGTAAAAAATGTATATTTTTATTTAAACTTGGCACAATCCTCCGTCGGTGTAGAGACTCAAAACGTGATGTTGTTTATTTTTACTTGATCCATCTCAACGCGCAAAATATATATATATATATGTATGTATAAATATGTACACTAAGATTTATGAAGATGTCTTTGCACTGTCGAGTTCAAAATATTTTAAAATATTAAAAAAAAAAAAAATAGAAGGAAAAACACATCTTCATATACTGTATACAGCAACAGCCAATTGTTTTTATTTTTTACCGCATATCTACATTTATGACAAAGATAGAGTTGTATAATTGTAAATGATAAAAGTATATTATCAAACTTATTTTAAAAAAGAAAAAATAAAAGTATATAAAAGATCCTTGTAAAAAGCTCAGGATATATCCGGTATATTCTCCAGAAATTTATTTTTAATAAAGTGTGTATATAGAAATGTCATACAATAGCTGGTAAAAAAAAAAAAGAAAAAAATTAATTTTAAACCTGAAAAATGAATATCATCATCTCATGCATATTGTGTCCACATGTATATATGAATTCATTTTTGCAACTTAAAAAATTGGCAAAGATTTGCGAATATAATATACAATGAGATTGAAAATTTTTTCTTAAAAACACAAAGGAAAATCAAGATGAAAAAATGTGTGATGATGGTGATGGTGGTTTTTCAGTTTGGTTACTGTGTAGCTGGGCATACGTTTAAAGGGCAAAAAAAAAATATAAAAAATAAAAAAAATAGTAGACATTGGTATGGTAGATAATATAATGATGGCGTCGTTGGGTAAGAGAGAGGAGGCGGGGCTACGAGGGGATCAATATTATCCTCCTCCACCTCATCCTCCTCTTTTTTATTTCTTCTCTTCTATCTCTATGCTACTGGGGAAACCACCCATTTACCCATCCACCTACCTACATACACACACACAAATATACTCGCTTTTATATCAAAGACTTTTACATTTTCTGTATGCGCATTCAGTGATTCCGCATGTCTTAATTTTTTTTTGTCAAACAACTGTATATTTTTTATTTCATATAGGTATATATGAATTGCAACTTGGAGTCTTTCATATATGTATACATATATATTTATCGATAATATTATATGTAAACCTGTATTCATAGAGTATTTATTTTACCCATTTACATTGTTTGTTTGAACAAGTAAATATTTTTTAAAGAGGTAGCTTAAGGACTTCTTTACTTGATGATAATATCATTTGCCAAATTTAGTTGCTAAAAGCATAATGGGTTTGAATCAATATCAAAGAAATAAAAAAGTAGTAATAATCAACGATTGGTCAGACAGAGGTAGCTAAGGAAAAATTATTTTACTTATTCTACTTATTTAACCCTGAAAAAAAGTAAAAGTAAATCAGATAAATTATTTTTACTATATGTCAAATCACCGCATCACAATTTATATGTATATGTACTATAATATACCACAGGCCATATAGAGGGTATATCTATAATATGCCAATGTTGAAGAAAATAAACGGGGGTGGAGTGATTGATGAGACGCCTGGTCGAGGTCTCATTACAGTTATATAAGCTTCCGTAGATTGAGCTGTGCAGAGGCTTATAGTTCGGGCGTGTGGCAAACTGCTATACTGGATAGAAAAAAAAAAAAACAAAAAAGAAAGGCAAGTCGTGATTTGATGAGGTTTTATTGCTCGCATGACACCACGGGTGGCCATTGTTCCTGTGGTGTAATAGTATTTGACCGCTGAGAAAAAAAAAAATAAAAATAAGAAAAAACAATTTATCTATGAGATTTTTGACTTTTCCCCTCTCTCTCTCTAATTCCATAAAAGTTTTTTCTATATTTTTATTAGAATATATAGATCAAGCACATTCACATATTATATATGTATATACCTATAATATCTATTTGATGACTAATGAATTATTCAAATTAAAATTGCATTTTTCATTTATATTACTATATTAAACACGTGCACTTGCTGTCAATATATTAAGTTAATTCATCAAGTTTATATATATATATATATATATATATATATATGTAGTATTATAAAATAAACGGCCATCGTGAAATTTTGCGATGCCGTTAAAGTTTATGGGCGCGGTCTTGGCATGTACAAGATTTTATACAGCGCAATAACGAAAGGCAGATAGCTATACCATACTACAAACCAAGCAACCAAGCAACCAAGCAACCAAGCAACCAGAAGCTGTAGAGAGAAAGGTTTATTGATTCTACAAAACTTGCCAACACACATAACAACATCTTCTCAATAATACACATAAAATACAAACTAAACCAAAGCAAAATAATAATAAATTTATTTTATTTTATTTTTAAGATATATTTATACAGATATCATATAACTTGTAAGAAAAAAAATATAATGTAGAGTTTTGCTATTATACTTTATTTATTTTTTTTTTTCCCTTAATATATTAATCGAGAGTAAAATTTAACCTTGCGTATATTATCAATGTGATTCTTGTCGCGCCTTTTAGCCTTCCCTCGATGATATTTTACAGAGCAATTCATCTTTGTTGGTATATATATATATATATATATGTATAAAATATAAATTCCCCTATTTTGAAACTTACGGAAAAACTGAAAGCTCTTTTATTCCGTTGGTTGCTTTAACAGTTACGCGAGACTGACGTGTATCTAAGCGCAACCAAGCGTATAATTACTTTATATTTTTTCATCAAAAACAATTTAAATGGATATCTTATCTATATACCTTTTGATGTTTATATTCAATATTATTTTTTTCAGGTGTGGTTTAAAAATCGTAGAGCAAAATGGAGAAAACGTGAAAGAAATGCAGCAAATGCAGCAGCTGCAGCAGCTGCTGAATTTAAAACAAATTTTGGTACAGCAGGTTTAAATAGTTTTATTGGTAGAGCTGATGTTGATGCAATGTATAGTTCATACAGTTCGTATAATAATTGGGCAACAAAAGTACCATCACCATTAAGTAGTAAAAGTTTTCCTTGGGTTAATCACCTTGGTGCTGTTGTACCAACAGCATCACATCATCATCATCATAGTCAAGTTGCACCAGTTAATTGTTTTAATACATCAACATCAGTTGCAGCAAATCACGTTGGTGGTATGTCAATGTCTGTTAGTCAAGCAGCAACATCAATGTTACCAGGTATGGGTTCTAGCTTAGGAATGGCTGGTTCACCAGTTGCAGCATCAAGTGCAGCATGTCCATATGCAGCACCAGCAGCACCACATCCTTATGGACCACCAGTTTATACAACACATCATTCACGTACAACTGGTCCACCAGAATCATGTACTGTTATGAATAATAGTCTTGCAACATTAAGACTCAAAGCAAAACAACATACAAGTGAATATGGTTCAGCAAGTTCATTTAGTACTGGTGTTACAACAGCAACTGGTGGTGGTAGTATTAGTCCAGTTAGTTCAAGAGCTTCATCTGGTGGTGGTGGAATTGGTAATAGTTTAAATGCTTGTCAATATGCAATTGGTACAAATTCAGGCAATCCACATTCACCTGGTGCAACTGAACACAATGGCTCAGTAAGAGCACAAGTTTGAGATGACGTGGGGGCTGCATCCAGCCCCCACCAATCTATCTCTATTACCAATAATCCCAACAACTCTAATAACAATAATAATAATAATAATAACAACAATAATACCAATAGTAATAACAATAATAACAATAATAACAATAGTAACAATACCAATACCAATAATAATAATACTGGTAGTGGTGGTAGTTTAAATAGTCAAACGGATCAAACAAATCAAATTGGTATTAATGAGTGACCCAGGTCTAGATCCGCTGTTTCACCGATGCTATCATCAACACCCTCGTCAACAGCATCACAACCAAACTACCTCATGTATGACGAAGAAAATAATGCAGCGGATCATAAAATAATAAATGATGAAACAAGTAGAATGATTCTTGGTGTATCATCAAATTTATCTGATAATAATATTGGAATGTCAATTGGTACGTCATCATCATCATCATCATCATCAACAACAACAACAACAACAACAGCAGCAGCAGCAGCAGCAGCAGCAGCAAGATTACCAGGTTATTGGCAACATGCAGCAACATCTGCTGCTGGATACTGGTCATCATTATTTGATTCATGGACAACTGGATCACAATCACTCTCACTTACTTGGGATGAAAATAGGGGATAAACTGCAATTTTTTAATATTTCATTATTATTATTATTATTATTATAACATTGTTATTCATTGATTCGATATAAAATATGATTAAATTTTAATTCAAATTAAGTCTTATATTATAATACATCGTTGAAAATAACTAGTGACAAATTCATCATCAAATATTTTATTATTAATTATTTTTACATATATAATTTGCATTATTTCTTTTTTTTTTATAATAAAAATTTATAATTATTTAGATAAAAAATATAATGAATATATAGATATGAAATTAATTTTTATTATGATAATTCGCGCAATATACTCATTACTCCTGTAGATATTTGTATAGTAGAAGAAAAAAATAAAATAAACTTGCATTTACACTAAAATTATATGTAAAATTCAATAATAAAAATAAAAGTGTTGTATTAATTGTATATATAACACAATAACCAATAACAATGATAATAATAATATTAAAATAATAATATCAATAATAATACAGCAGATACCAAATAATGAATTAATTATTAATATTAACTTTGTATGTATAAATAAAATAATTTGTTTTGTTTTTTTTTTTTTTTTTTTTTATTTGGCAATGATAAATGATGATAAATAACAAATTTAAATGATCATTTAGCCATGTACAGTGCAGTTTACGAATTATCAAATTTCGTTGTATTAATTTTAAATACATTTAATGATACGCGTTATATAAGATATATAAATATTATAATTATATTATAGTATGTAGTTCTGAATTGATGATATTCAAATTATAAATACTTGTAATAAAAATAAACATTTAAAAAAAAAAAAAAAAGCGAAAAAAAAAAAATTAAAAATAAATTAATTTCTTTAAGAATTTATACTACTTTACAGAACAAAAAAAAGAAAACCAATGTTTTTTTTTTTTTTGTCTAAATAAATTAATAAATAAAATGTTAAGAAAAATTTTTAAATAGTTTAGAATTTTAAGTTAAATATATATATATAAGAACACGACATATTATTTTGTATGAAAGCCAATGTCGTATGCTGATAAAGATATATTTCACATATCTGAAAATCAAAATTCATCAATGAGAATTTATTCTAAAACAATAAAATGAATAAAAAAATTAAATAAAAAATATTCAATTAACCATTTAATATATTCAGTTAAATAAATTTGTAAACAAATTCTCAATATTGGATGCTGCTGTGTATCCTGAAGAAAAAAAAAAAAGCACCATTTGTAATCTAGTCACAATAATAAAAATTAATTCTATTCTAAAAAAAAAAAAAACAAATATTAAAAAAAAAAAAAAAAAAAAATACAAGCAAACAAACAAAATATACATTAAAAGTGTTAAAATGATTATCATTATTTAATTTCTTAACCAACATATGCAAAAGGTTCCAACTGATTCAACAATCATCATCATCATCATCATCAAGTTGTGAATAATATATATATATTTACATGTAAAAAGAGTAAAAAATAAATAAGAATGATGTTGAAGAAGAAGAAGCTAGAAGCTAGAAGCTAGAAGGAAAAAAACTATAAATCATGAACCCTTGTGTCTTCTTGTGCAGAGTAGTTGGCTGAGATAGGTAAGTATATAGGTAGGTAGGTAGGTAAGTTTATAGATATTATATGAATACACAAATGCACCACCCTATCATAGATGTTATGTTCTAAACTAAATCAAACTAAACTTAACGGATAAATGAAACGTATGTTAAGATTTCTCCATGTAATATTGCTTGCCGCATAATTATTTATTATTATTATTACATGATATACATATATGTAATAATGTCACCATGTATATCAGACCCCCATGTAAGACATTTAGACTGAGCTTGGGGACTGCACTTGGGGTGATCATATACAATATACATGTACATAATGCATATTGCCTGTTGATGATTATGAATATTATTACCAGATGGAAATTGTCATTTAATATATAAATTAATGAAAACACATATGTCCATAATATGAACTTTTTTTTATTATGTTATAAATTCATCAACACATATTGTTTTAATACAATTATATGTATACGTCTGTATATATTTTTTTTATCAATTTTTTAAAATAACAAAAATAAATGTCATGTGATATAGGTATATAATATATATTAATATAAAATGAATTTGTATTTATATATATTTTTATTATTTTTAAAAGAGTCCCAATGGACACTGGCAGAGCTTTATAGATTTATTTGTCTTATAAAATTCAATGAGATATATGAGCACGGCTATATAAGTAGGTGAAAAAAAATTTTATGATCAGACATATAACAAAAGACATCACCTTAAATTTTCTTATTTTATTTTTTTATTTTTTTTTTTTGTTGTATTTATTATCAAATATTTTATTGTCAATGAGTTTTCCACACATTATTATTTTGATTTATACTTATTGTAAATAAATAAGCTGCAAAAAAATATTGGTATTCAGAATGTAATAATTGACAAGTCATCACAAATATATGCGAATAAAATAAATAAAAAATTAAATTAAAATGGTGATTGTTAAATAAAAATTTAAAAAAAAATAAAACAATAAAACTCGACTGAAATTGATAACATGATAATAAAATAATTAATCGCGTCAACAATTTGTCTCATGATGTATATATATATATACGAGGGCCGACAATAAAGATATGACAAAATGTATATTTTTCATATCTATATACTGATAATAATATTATTTATTTATTTATTTATTTATTTATTTATTTAAAAAAACCTTGAAATAATTATTTTCAAAATTAAATAGATGACTTAAAATAAGTAAAATATATAATATATAATAGCTATTATTAATTTGGTTAGCAACAATAATCATTTTGAAAATCTTGAAAGTTTATTTATACATATACATTTATAATTCAGCAACAACCCTTTTCATTTAAACTGCTTTTTCGGCAAATTATACTTGACAGACATGTAAAAACGACAAAAAAATAAAATAGTGAATTTTTATTTTATTTTATTTTTTTCAAACTGTATATATGTATATACTGACAAGCAAGTATAAAATAAAATAAAAAGACAACCAAACTGGTCCTTGTCTTTTTCAGAGGACTCGTTGCTAGCACCTCCATTAAATTCATTAGGCCATTAGTGGCTGCAACCCTCCAAGATGGCTTCCGTCGTCCTGGCAACCCTGACAACGAGAAAACCGGGTGGGTCTTGCTTGTGTAATTAGATTCAATGCGGATGAGAGGACCAAGAAAAAACACAGAGCTTTTATACATATACACATACCAACTTTAAACACAAGTGTAATAATAATAATAATAATAGTATTAGTAATACAATGTACATATTATACATATAAAAAGATTAAGATGTTGTGTGGTCGAGTAAAACTAAAGAGGATCAACCTCCACATACTATATATATACCTATTTAAATAAATATATAGGTACATACTGCATATAGGCATATTTTTTAATTTTATATATTATTAAAATATTAGCTCAAGCAAGATGTTGATTTTGATCATTAAAAATTAAATATACAATGTTAGCCAAGGATTTTTTTGGTAGCATTATTGTGATCCTTAAACAAGCACCCTATATATATATATTTGATATCTTGAATAATTAATATTTATCATCATTATATAGATATACATATACTTATAGCTTGTATACAAAAATATTTTATTCTTAATAAATATTTAATTATTTATTTATATTCTGAAAATATATATATGGCCCATTCTAAGCATTTTCACGGGGTTTGCGGCCTGACCCCCTGCGATTTTGTTCATTTTTTAATATGTTGTAGATTTTGGCATTAAAAAAGACACGTATTTTTTTTTTTTTTTTTTTGCAATTTTTGAGGGCGCCACTATCGAATTTCACTCCAATTTCAAGATATCTCAAAAAGCCCCTTTTTTATTTTTCTGAATTTTTGATCATAAATTCGAGGACGCAAAACAAGTATTTTAAGCCCTTGTAGAAAGTGGGCACTCAATGCGAAGTATTTTTTTTCGATTTTTGAAATTTAAAAAAAAAAAATTTTTTTTCAACTTTCGGTCTGTTAAATGGTTTTTTCTGGAAAACTAAGAAGAAATTGGAAATTTCATAAGAGTAAATTTCGATTTCTTTTTTTTTTTTAATTCTGAAAAAAAAAAAAAAAAAATTTTGGAAAAAAAAATTTGTTTTTTATCATTTTTTCAAAATTTCAAAAATCGAAAAAAAATACTTCGCATTGAGTGCCCACTTTCTACAAGGGCTTAAAATACTTGTTTTGCGTCCTCGAATTTATGATCAAAAATTCAGAAAAATAAAAAAGGGGCTTTTTGAGATATCTTGAAATTGGAGTGAAATTCGATAGTGGCGCCCTCAAAAATTGCAAAAAAAAAAAAAAAAAAAATACGTGTCTTTTTTAATGCCAAAATCTACAATATATTAAAAAATGAACAAAATCGCAGGAGGTCAGGCCGCAAACCCCGTGAAAATGCTTAGAATGGGACATATATACATTTTGTCAGCTGGTATAATTGTTTTGGATACTTTTTATTATTTATTTTAAATTTTGTACAGTTTTTTAAGAAAAATAAAAAATGAATAAATAAAATATAATGGTTTATGAGGATGGTGGTATATATAAAACGGCGATGGCAATTCCGAAAATACTTGCAAGAGCATCTAAATCAAGTACTTAAGCCTCCATCGTTGCTACCATGGATTATCTACTTACATGACTTCAAAGTGTCTCTTGTGCATATGTGATGCAGTCAATCAGTCAAATTTACTTTTTAAATCATCAATATCATCAAACAGTTTAACATATTATTATATCTGTATGTGTCTCAAACAATATATTTATTTATTTATATAAATTTAAGTAAATTTAATTTTTTTTATTTTTGATCTTTTTAAAAATATACTTAATATCATGGGTGCGCTCTGAAATATTTTAATTATAAATATTTACTAATACTTAAACAACATTTTAAATAATTATCCTCTAAGTTTTCATTATTAATTTTAATTATTTCTAATTTTTTATCGACATTTTGTCGAATAAGGCATTATGCTGCATTTTAAGAAAATCAGAGAGATATCGAGTTGTATCAAAGTTATAGGATTCGAAAAGAGGTATTCGATGCATTTTCTACTATTTTATATTATCGATATTTTTCGAGACATCGATAGAAACATATCTCGAAGTAACATATTCGAGTTATATAGTTTTGAATTTTTATTAGGCAAATATAATGATCGAAGAGATGTTCAAATTTTTTTTTTTTTTTCTAAAAAAATTGTGAATTTGTATTAGGCAAATATAACGACTGAAGAGGTATTCGAATTTTTTTTTTTTTTCAAAAAAATTTTGAATTTTTATTAGGCAAATATAATGATCGAAGAGGTATTGAATTTTTTTTTTTTGAAAATTTTAATTTTTTATTAGGCGAATATAATGATCGAAGAGGTATTGAATTTTTTTTTTTTTAGAAAATTGTAAATTTTTATTAGGCGAATATAATGATCGAAGAGGTATTGAATTTTTTTTTTTTTAGAAAATTGTAAATTTTTATTAGGCGAATATAATGATCGAAGAGGTATTGAATTTTTTTTTTTTTAGAAAATTGTAAATTTTTATTAGGCGAATATAATGATCGAAGAGATGTTCGAATTTTTTTTTTTTTTTTTAAATTGTGAATTTGTATTAGGCAATTATAATGACCGAAGAGATATTCGACTTTTTTTGAAACTAAAGAAATTCATTGAAATTTTTTTCGAAAAAATTTCGAGTTATATCAGGGTTTTAGGACTTGAAAAGAGGTATTCGATGCATTTCATACTTTTTTTTTAGAATCGATATTTTTCGATTTATCGATAGTAACTTATCGAAAAATGTATCGAAAAAATTTCGAGTTATATTGAATTTTAGAGCCTAAAAAGACGATTTCAAATCGATTTATATATTTTTTCTACGATCGATATTTTTCGATATATCGATAGTAACTTATCGAAAAATGTATCGAAAAAATTTCGAGTTATATCGAACTTTTAGAGCTCGAAAAGACGATTTCAAATCGATTTATACATTTTTTCTACGATCGATATTTTTCGATATATCGATATTAACTTATCGAAAAATGTATCGAAAAAATTTCGAGTTATATCGAACTTTTAGAGCTCGAAAAGACGATTTCAAATCGATTTATTCATTTTTTCTACGATTGATATTTTTTGAGATATCGATAGTAACATTTTTAAAAATTCATCGAAATATTCGAATTATATAATTTTGAATTTTTATTAGGCGAATATAAGGACCGCAGAGGTATTCGAATTTTTTTTTTTTTTTTAAATTTTCAATTTTTATTAGGCAAATATAACGATTGAAGAGGTATTCGAATTTTTTTTTTTTATAAAAATTTTAAATTTTTATTAGGCAAATATAAAGATCGAAGAGGTATTTGAATTTTTTTTTTTTTTTTTTTTAAATTTTTTTTAGGCAAATATAATGATTGAAGAGGTATTCGAATTTTTTTTTTAATTTTAAATTTTTATTAGGCAAATATAAAGACCAAAGAGGTATTTGATTTTTTTTTTTTCCAAAAAATTTCAAACTTTCATTAGGAAAATATGATGACCAAAGAGGTATTCGAATTTTTTTATTTTTTTTATTTTATAGAAATTTTAAATTTTTATTAGGCAAATATAATGACCGAAGAGGTATTTAACCTGTAGAAAATTATCGAAGAACTTTTGAAAAAATTAGAATATTGAAATTTAATAATGATAAACAAATATTATTCAAAAGTCGGTATACCTTCTCACCTGTTCTATTATCCTGTTACTATTTAAACAGTTTTTGAAAAATAACTCATCATTTATTTTTAATTATTATAACATTTTCATGTATCTTTTTTATTTTAGTTTAATTACACCTTATCGACGTCGATTCTTTAATAATAATAATAAAAAATCATTGCCTATTTAATGTTATTTAGAGCCGAAGGTGCGTAGTTGGCCTCGTATTTATTATATTTTTTTGTTTATTAATATAAAGACTACAAATTGAAATATATAATTGTTTATTTCATTAGCAACGATAATTTGATTATTTCGTTGACGATGAAATCAATGAGAAGAGTCCTTTTTATTTTTAAAAAAAGAAAGAAAAAGATATATATATATATATAAAAGTATATGTGTTCTTTTATTTCTCCACTTAAACTAATTTTTTTTTGTACTGATCCTTCAATACTATTATACTTTATATGTAAGTATATTTAGTTGAAAGAAAAAAAAAAAAAAGCTCACGATGGAAAGTGTGATAAAATGGCTTCTTATTTTCCCGTTTATATTCAATCTTGTGATGATTTTAAAAGTAGTTGATGTAGGCAGAAAAGAGATGAGTTTTTAAGATGAGAGGGTATATATATACTTTTATACATTTATATATGTAGGTATATAAAAAAAAAATGGGTAAATTGATGGAAAGTAACAAAAAGACAAAAAGACAAAAAGAAATGAGTATGAGAAGGTCTCAATTTAAAAAGCGTTAGCCGATCCAATATACCATACATATCACACATATGTATAGTGAAATAGAATAACAACAACAACAATCCATTTAATTGTATCTTTTTTGAATTACATCAAAGTATAATATCAAAGTCTTATGCAAAGTAAGATTTTTTTTTCTAAATAATTGATTTTAAAATTGTCTAAATAAATTTAAAGATATTCATGAAAAACATGAAGGATCTAAAAAAAAATAATTTAAAATGATTTTATAAATTTCTTTTGTTTTACGATCCTCGAAAGAAAATAATTATAACCATTAACCATTTAATTGTATCGTCACAATAATAGTTAAAGTAAATAGAAAAAATAATTAAAAAAATAATAATTTTAAAATTAAATAAATAACAGTTTTTTTTTTTTTTTCTGTTGTCATAAAATGAAATGTAAAATTAATCAACATGAGTAATTATCGTAAATGGTTTAATTTAAAACTAAATGATGAAGATGATGATGATGATGATAATGTGCAAAAAAAATAAATAAATAAATAAAAACTTGATGCAATAAAACAAAGAGCTTTCTCCCTAAAAAATCATTCATGTTGCATGGTGTCGTTAAAATAATGACAACTACATTCTGCACTCAAATTGATTAAATTGTTTTATAATACTCTAAAAAGTATAGGTATATGTATACCATTACATAATCATATATGTAAAATTAAATTAAAAAAGAAAAAAACATTTCATCGTTTGAATTTTGAAAAAATTAAAATTTTTTTTTTATTTGTTATTGATTTTAAAAAAATGTGTGAAATTTTTTGTGTAAATAAATATAAAATAAAACATGTGATTTGAATAATAAATGATGAAAAAAAAAATAAAAAATAAAATAAAATAAAGATAAAGATAAATCTTGAAACAACGACAAAGAAAATACGGTGTGCGCGTGGCTCAAACCCAAAGAGGGTTGTTTGCCCAATGATAACGACTTGTGATATGAGATTAGATGAAAAACTTGAAATACTAGATGAGAAATAATAAAATAAAAAACAAAAAATATTGTCGTTTATATTTATTTAAAATAATAATGCTCAGGTTATTTGAAATATATACCTATATATTTTTTTTTTAATGTAAATATTTTTCAATTACAGATTAGCATATATTAATGTTGACTCAACACTTGGCATCATTTAATTTGCAATAATTTGTACAAATATTAAAATTTTATTGATTTATTCTTATCAAGTCAACTTTGCTTTAAAATATATTACAATATTTCAATTTATCATGTTGCAGATTCGAAAAATAAATTGAAATAAAAAAAAACTATGATATATTTTATATAAAAGCAAAAAGCAAAAGCTATAAAAAATAGTTAATGGTTTTATACTTGTTAAAAAAATAAGTAATTTAATTAAGTATCTATCTGCATAAATAAAGACTTTAATACTTAATAAAAAAAAGTTATTGTTTTTTTTTTTTTTTCTTGATGAAAATATAAACTTGCAAAAAGAAAAATAAAAAAAAAATCCAAGTAGTTGATCGTAAATAATAAATTTTACAAGGTACTGTGCATTCAAGGGCCACAAAAAATAAAAAAAAAAACAAAAGCAATTGTAATAAAATTGTAAATGTTTTATTCATTTATTTTGTTTTAAAAGTAAACAAATAAATAACAGTACCTGTATAAATTTTAATAAAATTGAAATTAAATTTTTACTGCTCATATATATAATTTATCATAATTATTATAAATATATTTTATAAAAAAATAATATTAATGTCGAGCCAGCACATCAATATTATAACTTGACTTGATTATTATTATTATTATTATAAAACCTACTTATGAGGTTAATTATTAATAAATTTCAATCTTAAATATTATTCAACAATTAACTTAATGGTTTATTATCATCATCATCATCATCAACATCATCAACATCATAATCATTATTACTGTCATCATTTACACGATATTTGTTAATACATTGTTACTATTTTAGTGGCATAACAATTGAAATAACAATAACAATAATAATAATAATAAATTGTTGAAATAAATAAATGAATAATAAAATAATTATAATTTCATATTATTTGGGCATCCATGATTCATTCGATATTCGACATACAACATACCAGTGTTGTGCCAATAATAAAGAGCCAATACAACTAAACAATGCCACCATTGATGTGATGATCCAATATAATCAACAGAACCTAAATTAAAAATTAATAATTAATAAATAAAATATATAGTTGTATAGATTTATTTATAAAATAATAATAACAATAATAATTAATTTACCTGGATACCAACGTTCTGGTATTTTACTCATATATATAGCAAATGCACAACCACTTATGATATACATTCCTAAAACTCTTGGTACAAGCATATTAACCATTGGATTTTCCATTCCACCCATAGCAATACCCCAATGAAATGTTGGTAAAACACCATAAGCTGCCCATCCAACAAATACCAACAATTTAACATTTCCATTGACTTCTAAACTTGGTATTTGTAATATCATTGCTATTATAAATATTAATAATACAGTTGTCAAATAAAATTGTTGAAGTTCCTGTAATAATAACATAAATAATAAATATATAAAATAATTAAATGAAATTTTAATTGCATTTACCTTGTGACACCAAAATGCATAATAAACACCAGACATGTATATTGCCAAAAGACTCAAAGCAATACCAAATAAATCATAGCATAAAAAACACCAGTAATCTTTTTCACTTCTACATGAAAATGTATGATAAACTGATGACAATATCATACATGCCTGTAATTAAATTTTATCTATTAATAAAAATTTATTTTATTTTATTTTATTTTATTTAATAATAATAATTCTTACTTACTTGAAAACAAACTAGCAATAATGCAACAATAATTTTATCTCCAAATGGTGCATGAATATTTAATAAACAAAGATCATAAAGTGTCAATCCTAAAAATAACATCCAGCCAAATATATGACTCCATATATTTATTGTTTCGTTGGTCCACCAAAATACACTGTTGAAAATTATTATTAAAATTATTATTATTATATTAATAATATAGTTACATTATATTTATATATTACCTTTCAATGCATAATTTAGTTGTCAAATATCCTCTGTAACCATGCAATATAAATTGATTGTGTGTTAAATATTCTGGTGCTTCTGTTATTGAAAGTAAACGTCGCATTTTTTCTTCATCTTCAAGTGTAACTTCACCTTTTATTGGTGATTCTGCTGGATTTTTTGGACGTACATGTGCAGCAGTCTGTAAAAAAAATAATAAAAAAACAAATTTATAAATAATAATAATTTTCAGTAAAATATTTATGTATATTTGTTTATATTTTTTTTTTTTAATTTACATGTAATACTTTTTGATAAGAAATATCCATATCAATACGTTTTATAATGTAAAACCAACTGGTAATTATGAAAATTAATGACTCTGAGTAGTTTATTTTTTTTATAAAAAAAAAATGCAAAGTTGACAATGTTATGATGATGATGATATTATTTACACTCATGGCCAAATTGTTTTTTTTTTTATTTATGTTATTTTAAATATTGAATTTCATTTGGAATTAATAATGTCAGTTGAATTGAAACAATTTAATTAAAACAATAACAATACAAAATTGCATTATTATCATTAAAATAATAATAATAATAATAATAATAAATTATATGATATTATTAAATAAAAAATAGAGTTTGCATGTTATAGTTTGTGGATGAGTACTCGTAACGGAAATCAAATATTCACCATCAATATGATTATATAAATTTGCAAATAAGCTTTGACCCTTGTGCAATTAATCTACATACGCATACATATAAATAAATAATGTGTTACTTGAATAGATTAAAACTTTTAATATTATGTATATAAATATGTATTATAAATGACTTAAATATTTGATTAATCATATCAAAAAAAAAAAAAAAAATTATATAAAATATTAATTTTATAAATTTGTGAAAGTTGTTACAAATATTTAAATTATTTTACAATTTTTTGCAATGAAATTGGAAAAGTCCCGTTTATCAAGCCAATAAAATACTTTTGTTTTTTTAATGGTAATAATATTTTTGTGAAAAAAAAAATTAAATTAATAATTAATCAGTATTTAAAGTACATGTGTATATAAATTCAATAAAGTAGAGAATATAATATGTTATGTCTATGGAGATGTAGGAAAGTGGCAAGTAGGTCACAACGGGACTCTTCATCATCTCACTGTGCCAACTCCATCAATGCCATGGCCAACATAACAACAATTTCTTTTTTACTCATTTTATTATACCAATCTGGTTTTTTTAATTTTTTTTAAAATCATTTTAGTATATTTAATTACACTGAAATAACTTGTTTTAATGTATGTAATTTCAAAATCTAATTTATTTTTTTTATTATATGAAAAATAATAATAATAATTGTAACCCGGAAAGCAATAGATGCGTGTCTATAGATGCAACAATATATTGTATTATTAAATAATATTTGTAAAAATAAAAATAAATAAATAAATATAAATTTACCTTATTATTTCGAATTTTTTTTTCTCCTAATAATTCTTTAGTATCATCATTATAATTATTGTTGTTGGTTTTATAGTTGTTGTTATTTTGACTATCATAATTGTTACTATTGCTATTATTGTTATTGTTATCGTTATTATTATTATTTTTAGATTGAACAGTAATTCGTTTTTTAGTTGTATCCTCACTGAGCTCTTCAACATCAGCTAGTAATTTCATCATTAAAACTTGATAAAAAAATTATTTGCACCTTGTACTTTTCTGTAAATAAAAAAAAAATTATCATTTTACTATTAATTGCTCAATTGTTGTTGTTGTTATTGTTGTAATTATTATTATTTATATTTTTTTAACTAGTGTTACCTTATCTGTATGTTGATAAAACTATAACTCATTAAACTTGCAAAGTTATATTTTTTATGCTAAAAAAAAATAATAATAAAAAATAAAATAATTTATGTTGTATAATAATAATAATAATAATGGTTTAAATTGGTCAAATATTAAGTTAAAATTATCATTTAAATTGATAAAATTATCAATTTAAAATAAGATAGATATAACTATTCACTCTCATCGAGGATGTTACTACAAGATTAAATGTTTGTATCTAATTTTATGTTGTGAAAGTTAAAAAGCAGATTCAGAGCAACGTTTTAAAAAAAATTTTGTGAATGTATTCAATGTGTGTTACTAATGCGATAATACTGCTGCTTAATATTGACCATATAAAAATTATAATTAGATTAAATATTTACCTCAATTAATAACAACAAATCAAAAATGTTGATGAATGAAAAAAAATTATTATTTATTTATAAAATAGTAAAAGTAGTCCTTTTCCTTGTTGATGATAATCATGTCCTGATACAAAGAAAGTAGTCAGCCAATAAAATACTCAACGACGTGGCAACCAGTCTTCATGTATTTATTTATTTTTATTTTATTAATAAATATTAATCTTGATGATGTTGATGATGTTGATGATGATGATGATGATGATATTGTTGGATTTACTGCAGTATTGTGGTGTAATAATAAATTATAAAATATCAACACACCACAAGTAAATCGACTTGGCTTTGAGACAACTAAACGATGGACTACTAGCTGGTAGTTGATTCTCTTGATCGAACAGAGTATCGTTCCCCCGCTCTGTTAAGAAAGTAACAACCAACCAACCAAGCCAGCAAGTAACTTGGCTCTTGTTCAGTTTAATATTATTATTACTTTAGTTTACCATTTGCGGAAAAAAAAAATAATAAAAAAATAAATACGACAACCAGGATGGGGCCTCGATCGACTACCTGCCACCAGCTTGTCTCTCCTTCACTCTTTGCACACATTTTATTTTTCTACATGCAAATAATTATATCTATTTTCTTTATTTAAATTTAATAATAATAATAATAATAATTGTTATGCATATATAAATATAAAATGTTAATTATTTAATTTATTTTTATTTATTAAAAAAATCCCGAATAAATTATTAATTAAATATTTAATATATATCTAATTAAGTTTTTAAGATTTTTAAATAGCCCAAGTGATGCACGTTATAAATTACGAGTAATTTATTAATATATATTTTTGGTTTTTTGATGATTATTTAAATTAGACCAATGTTAGTTGTTAGTAACTATGTCAATGACAATTATTAAAAATCAATTTGAAATAACTATTTTGTTAATGTGTGTATTAATTTATATATATGTACTACAATTTTAATTTTAGTGTCTTTTTTCTATTTCTTGTTTTAATAATTGAGCACCGTTTATACAGACACATAAAAAATAAGATGTAAATTCTACATTGACAATACAAAATGCATCATTTTTAATTTATCAAATGATTGACATTCAATGATTGAATGCATCACAAATTATTTATTATTATTTTTTTTTCAATGTCAAAAGTCAAATGCTGACTCATGTTGAAATAGAATTTTCAAAATAATAATTCTAATTAAATTCATATTTAATTTTTCTATCAATTTTTTTTTTTTTTTTCTTCATAATTATTAAAATAAAAAAAAAAAAAGAAAATCAAATATTTCATTCAATTTTCAATGACAATAAAAAATCTTTCAGACACACGATCTTACAAATCACTTGGTTTATTGTCTAGCAAGAAAAAAATAAAATAAAAATTAATATTAATTAAGAGAAATGACAAAAAAAAAATTCTTTGTGAGCACACTTGAGGAAAAAAAAAAAAAAAATAAATAACAACATCAGCTGTTTAAAAAAAAAAATAAATAATAATAAAATAAATACAATTAATAAATAGATGAGCGACAAATTATTGACTACCATACGTGGCAATGATGATCATCAGACAATTATCAAATTATTTATTATTATTATTATTTTTAATTCAATTAATTCCAACAAATTAATAATTACGCAAAATTGTATTATCATCATTTTTATGTTTTACAATAATAATTATGAGAAAGAAGAAAAAAAATAATTAAATTATTCTATTAATCGAGAAAAAAAATTATTTTAATGCCAGAGTTTTGTCTCTAGTCATATTTGCCGTTCAACCTATAGGTAATTTAACAATTATTATTATTATTATTAATATTATTTTCCTTCATACACCTCCATAGCGAGCAACCACCTCATATATTCAATTTTTTATTTTTTTTTTCAAACAAACAAATGAAAAAAAAAAATAAAAAATAGGTACGGGATTTTTAATAATTAAAACAAAATTTAGTTTAAGTGGTATTTATATATAGAGCCCAGTCTTACACGAAAAAAAAAATAAAAAATAAAAAAAGTGACCGCATTAATTGGAAAAAAAAAAAAAAAAAAAAAAGATGGGCTGATTATTATTACTTTTTTTTTTTTTTCTATTTAAAAGTTTAATTTGATTGAAGAAAGTAGATATTACAATTAATTGTAAAAACAATTATTAGAAATTATTAAACTATTAAGATTTTAAATATATAAATTCTACTTTCACTCTCTTTTTTATTTTGTGTATGTCTGTGTAAGGTAATTACTTTTTTTTTTTGCTCCAATGTTTTTTTGTTTTTTTCTTTTATTATTTATGAAAATCAAAGCGGACAGTTTTTTTTTTTTCTTTTTTATTTTTAAATTTATTTTCTTGTTGTTTCGATTTGGATAAATATTATTATTATTGTTGTTGTTTTTATAACCACTTTATTTTTATTTTTTAAATATTGCCCTCAGTAGTAGCCATCATCAAAATAGTCGCCGATTTTAAAATTTATAAATTATTATTACTCAGGACTCTTTTATTTATTTATTTTTCACTATGAAATATTTACTTGTTGTTTTTGTTATTTATCATTAATCATTATTATTATTATTATTATTATTTTTAAATTTTATTTGAAAGTTTGAAAAACAAATGTCCTGAGTATATTGCAATTAAAAGATGAAAAAAAAAAACAAAAAGAATCCTTGATGATTAATGATGATAGTAATAGTACTAGTAATAATAATAATAATAATAATTATAATATTAATAAACAAGGACGATAAATGAAATATATATCGGACGAGGCATATAGCTACTTTAAATTGGTGCTGTATGGTTAAAGTGGAATTTTAGGCTGGGGCTGCTCTCGTTGGTGGTGATGGTTGGATGAGGTCAACGAAGGTTGGCGCATCACATGGCATATTTACGCGTCCATTCACGTGCCAATTCATTGTACTTCTCACGATCAGTTTTGTATATCCTGGCAATTTCTGGTACAAGTGGATCATCTGGATTTGGATCACACAACAGAGAGCATATTGACAATAACACTGTAAATAAAAAATAAAAAATAAACAATTATTATATAAAATAAATAATTAAACATGATGATGATGATGATGATGATGATACCTTTTGATATAGTGAGTGCAGGAGACCATTGCGATCTTAATATATCCAAACAAATACTTCCATTACTGTTGATATTAGGATGATAAATTCTGGTTGTAAATGCCACCTGTTTTTAACAATTTAAATTTATTATTTATTTATATACAAATAAATAAATTTAATTTTTTTTTCTTTGGCTTACCTTTGGTGGTTTGAATGGATAATCTGTGGGAAAGTGAATTGTAAGGAAAAATACTCCTCCTTGATATGGACTGTCAGGCTGAAAATTAAATTTAATTATTATTATTAAATGAAAATAAAAATTGTTACTATTTTTGTATGTATAAAATATACTAATAATAAAAATAATCATGATAATAATACTTACTGGTCCCATGATGGTTGCCTGCCAGTGGAACACTGGAAACAAAATATTTTCAAGTTACAAGAGTGCCTTGTAACGCACATAATAATAATAATAAAAACAACAACAACAATGTTTTGTTGTTATACCATTTATAATGATGATAGAAAAAAAAAAAATAATAATAATAATTAAAATAATACTGTATGTTTTAAAATATATATGAAATATAAAAATACACTCTACAGAGTTTGAGATTATTAATAGATCAAGTGACAAATTTAATTCTTGGATGAAATTAAAAAATAATAATATTAACAATTTAATAAACATACATGATGTTATTTATTTATTTATTTTTTCTTGTTTTTTTTTTTTTTCAAAATTTAATCATGTTGAATACTTACAATCGTCACCTACAGGTCCAGCTGAACATTGTGCAGGTGGATCTCTGCCAAGATCCTGAAGTTCCTATATTTATTAAAAAAAAATAAAACATAAATTAGTTAATCATCATTTTATCAAAACACAAAATAAATAAATATCTATTTTACAAGTTGACTAAAATTATTTTTTTGTCATTTAGGTTAAAACATGTCTGAACAAGTTTAAAATTTGTTTCAAACAAAAATTTTCTAAATGGCTTTTGTTACCTATATTATTTATTCACCACACCACATCACATCACATATATTATTTTAATATCAATAATAATAATGATAATTATTATGATGATGATGATGATGATGATGATGATGATGATGATGATGTGATGAATCGATTAACACAAATGAGCAATGAGATGAGTAGTATTAAAATTTATCAATTGATCAATTACGACTGGATAAAATAATAATTTGGCTTTTCGTCAAAATTTTTATTTTTTATCTTTAACAAAGTGCAAATATAATTAACAGAAAAAAAAAAAAGACATTTGTGACTTTAAAGATACAATTATGGATGGAGGTTTCCATTTTTTTTTTCTTTTTTTGCAATTTCACCAGAAATATCCTATATTTTTTTTTTTTCAATGAGATTGCTTATCTAAGAGACACGTCTCGTTTGTAAATACAACAGATAAACAATGGTTAAAATAAAATATAAATTAATTTTCTAAAAATATCACATATTAACAATAAAATAAAAAAATAATAATAATTTATTTATTCAGATTTTCACTGTCACTATGGCCAATGTTCGCCGGTACATATATTTGATGACTCATACGCGTGCAACGCACATGAAAATTAATTTTAAATAATAAATTATAATAATAATTATAAAAAATAAAACACATTTAAAGTTATATTTATTTGATGAAAAAAAAAGAAATAAAAGAAAAAATTAAAAAAAAAAAAAAAAAAAAAAAAAAAAAAAAAGTAAAGGTACATGAGTAAAAAAGGCCAACACACAATTTTTCAATGCTGACTGGCTCACATTGCACACTGGCTAAAATAGTCATGGGCGTTTAATAAAATTTTCAATATATAAAACACATTTTAATATATAATACATAATAATTAACAATCACGTTAAAACATTGACGTACCTTATTAATTCTTTTTAAAGCCATCTGATGAAGTGTGTATTGATATTAAACTGGCCGAAAACCAGACAACGAAACTTGCTAAGCAAAGATATATCTGATTAACGATTACAAGATGGCTTCTCTCTACACTGGCTCTCTATACTGCTCTATACTCTAGACGTTGAAACTACGTGAATCAAATGATGCCTCAAAAACTTTTTTTTTTTTTTTTTTTTTTTTTCACAAATAATTTAAATATATTGATACAATTATTATTATTATTATTATTATTATTATACCTACTATTATCAAATAATAATTAATTTATTTATAAAACTTGATAATTTATTAATAAATAATAATACTTGCCAAATTATAATAATAATAATAAATTGTGAAATAAATAAACCTTGAGCTGCATTGAGCTACCTCTTTTTTTTTTTTTTCACTCATTTTTATTTTATTTTTTTGCTTGCCTTGATGTTGATTGGTTGTTGTATAGTAATAATTTGACTCATTTCCGTTTATCGATAACTAGGGAATTTTTGACAAAAGTTTTTTCATTTTCTCAACAGATGTCACTTACAAGTACGCCAAAATTTAAAATTATACAATAATATTTATAATTATATAGTTGTTGTTAATTAATTAATTAAATGTTATTATTATTTTTTTTTTTTTTTTTTTTTTTTTTTGACATATTTTTTAATCATCATGAAATTTCATTTGTAAATAAAATTTTATGTAAATATTTAATAATTATTAATATTTAAACAAAAAAATAAATAAATAAATAAATAAAAAATGTATTATGTCTGGGGTAATCCATTGACACGTTTGTCTATTCCTAGATCAAATCAATTGAGTAGAGTTATTATTCGTCCAGAATCATCATTATTTATTGATAATAATCATCAAAATAAAAATAATAAAAAAAAAAAATTAACTGGTAAAAAAAAACGTCATGTTTATGTTTATGATCCAGAAGAAGAAATAATACATGAACCTTACATGTTATCACTTTATCGTGAATTTAATGAAGAGCCAATAATATCATGTGATTCAAGTGTTGAAATACCCTGGAAAGATATTGTACTTCCTCTGGCTGAATACAACAAATTACAACAAAAAAAATCTAAAAAATTAACAATAAATAAACAAAATGATGATGATGATGATGATGATGATGACAACAAAAAAAAAAGTAATTCAACAGATGATATGAAACTTCCATGGAATGAATTATTAATAACAAAAGTAGTTGATACAAGACATGATGATGATGATAATCAAGATGGTAATAATTATAAAAAAATTGATAATTTAATAAAATGTGATTCAAGTGTTGAAATACCCTGGGATGATCTTGAACTTAAACAACCAGTTGATATATATCCATTACCTGTTGTTGAATTATGTACAGATAATAATGACATTGAAATACCATGGGATGACATTATGACACCAAAAAATATTGTTATTAAAAATAATAAAAATAAAAAACATTATTCATCTAAAAAAATTAAAAAATCAAATAACAATAATAATAATAATGATAATAATTGTGGATGTAAATAAATATTAAAAAATATAATCAATACTAACACCACCACCACCACCACCACCACTAGATAATATGCTGGTACCATCATGTTTAATTTAATTTCAGCTGTTGATTTTTATTGGTCTACAAATTGTCCTTTAAATCCTAATATAGAGAATAAAAAATATATTAATTTTGATTTTTAAATAAAAATTTAATACTCAATAAATAATTGCCTCTTGTTTTTTTCTTTTTTTTTTTTTTCATTACTACTACTGCTACTACTACTACTACTACTACTACTACTACTACTAGTACTACAATCTATTATTATATTAATAATAATAATACAAGCAATGAGCATTGTCAATTTACAAATAAAAAAGTAAAGTAAAGTATAGGTATCATAGCTTTTACATATTATCATCGCTTATCATCATCAACATCATCAACATCATCATGTCAGCTAGATACATAGAGGAGAGTGAGAGAGAGAATAAAATTAGAGAAGGAGAAAAAAAAAAAAAAGCTGACTGGAGGGACCAACAGGCGAGGCGAGCAGAGAGAGAGGCAATTGGGCACAGTTTTTGAGCAGTTGGTTGTTGGCCGGCATCAGTAACACAAGCAGCGCTAATATATATCACATCAATATAACACACACACACACACACACACAATATATATACCTGTACTTGTATTAAATTAAATTAAAATATATTTTTTGATATATTTACAATTAATCAGTGTTAATAATAATAATATTATATTATTGTGTGGTTTTGTTTATATGATATTTATATTACAAAAAACCAGTTGTTGTAATATTATATTGCATTGGTATATAAATAATATATTTGTATGTGTGATTATGTGTGTAATACATACAACACAACACAACACAACAACATACAGCTATATAAATGTGAGCCAAGTTAAAAGTGTATTATATGTGTAAAAGAAATACATAATGGAGAAAATGGCGTAGCTTATTATTATTGTGTTTGTGAGTCAGTGCAAGTGCAAGTATTTGTGTATGTGTTGAGTGATGAGTGATGAGAATAAATAATTTAAGTGATATTGATGAATTATTATAAATTAAATTTCAATTTAGTGTTTATTATTATTACAAAAAAATTATATGATTTGGTTATTATTATTTCATCATTTATCATCATCATCATTACTCCAAAAAATAAAAAAATAAACAAACAACAACAACAACAACAACAACAACTACTACTATTTTGACAATTGAATTATAAATATATATATATATATAAATTTCATGTAGTAATTTTTATAATCACTATATCAAGTATTTATTTATTTATTATTATTATTTATTTTAATATATAAAATATACTTGATGGTATTTGTGTATTTATATGATGATAATGATGATGATGAGGATGATGATAGTGTTGGTTTTGTGGCCATGCCCCTGGATAATAATCATTTGACAGCTAATTTATTGTTGTTATTCAATAAAAATTTTATTCATCAAACAACAATTTAAACGAGTCATTAATTATTATTAAATAAGTACTCCAAATTTATTCAGTGCCGTCCAAATATTAACATACATTTATTATATATACACATAGGTATAACTTGTGTCTTTGTGAAATAGTTGTTAAAAAAAAAAAAAAAAAAAAATTCATCAGTGAAATTTATATTATTTATATTGAAATAAAATGAAAAAAAAAAAAATACAACAGACATCGTCATCATCGTCATCATCATCATCATCGTCATTGAACGATGTCATTAACAAAGTGTCTAAAATAATATTTTACATATAATATCAAAATTACCTCGTGACAGTTTAATGTTTGCTAGTCTCCTCCTCTGTGTATGTATAATGTATACATGTATATAACTATAATCAACCATTGGTGTCAGATGGCACCACTAGTTTTTTGACAGTTCTACACACACATACTCTTGCATCAGCTGGATATTTAATAACAAAAAAAAAAAAATGACAATAAATAGTGATAACAATAATTTAAATAAAAAAATTAAATTATCGTTGGTGTTTAATTGTTAATACAATATAAGTATATTTTTTTTTTGATTAAAATAATCGTATTATGAGCAGAGAATTCTACGTTCCAAGTACACCATTCGAATATCCGGTAAGTAAATTATTATAATATAAATTATACACTACCTATATTAATTATTTATTTATTTATATTTATATATATACATATATTTATATGTATTTATAGGTAGGTTTACACATGTCCTCGATTTATTGATTATTTCAAACTCAAGAGTTTCCGATTAGAAAGTTTTTTTTTTTTTTTTTTAAAAAGCACCTTCTTGCGACCTTCTGTCGTGTTTCCATGCGTGTATATATTATTATTATTTTATTATCACTAATTTTACATTTATTTATTAATTTTATTCAATGTTGCCATTGTTTAAATTCAATGTATTGTATTTATATACCTATATGACTCATTAAATAGCACCGAGCCCCATACATACTCACAACAGTTTCACTATTTATTATTTAGTTTTTTTTTAATTTTTTTAGTTTTTTTAATTGTTTAGTTGTATTATTATTATTATTAAAATGATAATGAGGTTATTTTTTTTGATATTTAAATAAATTATCATCATCATGGTCTAGTTTTTGTTGTTGAAAATAAATTAAATATCATTGTGTTATGCTTGAATTGAGTATAATAATTTTAAATAATTTTAAATATATATAATAAGTAATTTTTGTTTGTTTCTATGGTGCTTTTTTTTTTGTAGGTATTTTTATATATTATTTTTTTTTTCAAATAAATGAGTAATTTATAAAAATTTAATCAAAATTTATCGTAAAAGTAAATACATAATAGGTATATATATTGCGTTTGCCAATGCAATGCAAAATACAAGTGAATCAAATTGAATCCGTTCTTTCAATATGAGCCAATAATTAAGCGTGCCATTTCAACTGTATTAAATTTTGATTAATGATTTAAGTAATTTTTAATAATTTAAAACCGAAACAAAATTATTAATTAACCCATGAAGTTGTCTGTATAAAAACTAAGAAAAATAATATAATCTAAATAAAATTTAATCATGCCTGTCAAAATACTCAAATAAATTAATAATAATATTTTTTCATTTTTTAAATTAATAATAATATGAATATTAATAATTAAATTTTTAATTTAAATTGGCATAAATACCATGGCATTTATTTGTAATTAAATGTTTTTTTATTTTTTATTTTTTTAAAATTTTAAATCTTAAAATGTCTAATCAAAATCAATTAGTCAAATCATCATCTTCAACAGTAACTATTTCTTCTTTAATTTTAAATTCTCAAAATAATATTAATAATAATAATAATAATAACAATGAAACAACATTAACAAATATAACATCATCAATAACATCTAGCATTGGCCAACTGGTACATATTAATATTTATATATTTTTTTTTTTAAATTAAATTATATAAAATAAATAATTTAATATTAATATTAATAGATTCGATTGAATTTACCAAACATTGGTAATCAATTGAGACGTTTTATTGGATTCAATATTTATCACAATGTTGATGATGAACCATCAAATTCATTAAATATACAACATAATTTACGTTTAAATCCATCAAGAATAACCCAAACAATATCAATACAAACATTTAATTTGTACGATTATTTGGCATCAGAAATTCCATCAACATCTAGCTACTCGACAAGTATAATATAATATTTATTATTATTATTATTATTTTTTATATATATCAATTAAATATTTATATACTAGTTTAATAATAATAAACAGATGATGATGATTACGATGGTGATGACGATGATTATAATTATGATGATGATGATAATATGGATGATTCAATATTCACATCTCCACCAGGTACACCAGCTCCTCTGATGATATCTAGTGGAGTAAATACAAGTCCACGTATTTTCATATCGAGACTTGTCAGTGATGACGGTGTTATTATAACTGGCAATCCAAATGATTTTGTTGCTGCATTAAATGCTAGAGTCGGGTATATATATAAATACATATTTTTTGTTTTTCTGTCTGTACTACACAAATCTCTGTGTGTTTGTATAAAATCAACAGCATGTTATGTGATGTGTATATTTTTTTTATTATCATATATATATACATACATGTACTTGTAGGTTTATTGATTCTCACATGGACTGATGATTGTTATCTGGTGACAAAAAGTCTTTTATTATGTCTGGTTATATATTTTTTACTTTTTTCTTCTATAAATTCATCTATCTTTGTCATGTTGCTTTTTTTTATTTATACTGATGTGATATCATGATGAAGAAGCAGTATCATATCAAAATAATATTCAAATGATTTTTTTTTTTACGTAGACGTGGAATCAATGGTGAATCCCAAGTACCATTTGAGCCTCAAAGAATTCCTTTGTTTTTTTCATCAAATGAAAATCGAAATTATGCTATTAATTCAATTGCAATAAATTCCAGTTCTTCTTCCTCATCTGGGTAAGTTGTTGTTTTAAAATAAAAAAAAATAAAATAATATTTAACAATAAATATTATTTATTTTTTTATTTATTTTATTACTCGTGACACAGATAATACATGTTTTTTTTTTTTTTTTTTTTTTTTTTCATGTTTAAAGTAAACCATTTTACGATGATGATAATATTAATATTCAAAAATAAATAAAATTCTTTGTTGGATAAATAATGCTCAACATTCGATTAAGTCCAGACCTTTTTTTTTTTTTTTTTTTTTTCTGTGGTTTTTAATATATAATTATTATTATTTATTATTATTTGACTTAAGTAAACTCTCCATCTCATCGTCATCACATTGTTGTTGTCGTTGTTCAGTTGGTCCGGTTACGTGTTGACCTCGCTAAAAATAAAATATTTAAAAAAAATAATAATTGGTAACGGTATTTTCTTCTTGCGGTCGGTTTACTTTATTTAATTCTACGCGACAACACGCACTTTATTGTTATTTATTTTTTATTTTTTTTACAACTCGCATTATCGATTTGATTAATTTATTAGTATAATATAATATACACTTATATATACACGCATATATATTTTAAATTTAAAACGAAAATGAGCCGAAATAAATATTTGAAAAATTTTATTATTGAAATAAATTTTATTTTAAATTGAAAAATAAATTTTTCCAATACTTAAAATAATTATATTTGGATGTTGTTTAATTATTAAAAGAATAATTACTTGAAATTTCCACCTAGAAATATTTTTTTCAATCACCAGGATCTCTTATGAAAATTTCGAATTTCATCAAAAAGTCTTGGCAAAATATAAAATTTTAAAAAAAATTAAAATAATTGAAATTAACTTTTATAACTTTTAATAAATTTTAGAAGTATAATCTCATGAAATTTTAGCTTATAAATATTTTTTTAAAAAACCAAATGACCTGGTAAAAAGTATGGACTTTTGTCAATACTCATTTGAAAAATTATAAAATCCATAAAAAAAATTATAAATAATTAAAATTAATTTTTGTTTTTTTTTAGAATAATTATATTTTAGTGTTGTTTTAATTGTAGAAGCATAATATCATGAAATTTATACTCAGAAATAAACTTTTTGACCAAACAGGACAACACATTAAAAATACTAGATTTTCTTGAGTAATGTCCCAAAAAAATATAAAATTTAGAAAAATATAAAAATAATTGAAATTAATTCTTTCAACTTTTAAAATATCTATATTCAGGTGTTATTTTAATAATAAAAGCATAATATCTTGAAATTTTAGCTCAGAAATATTTTTTTCAAAGATCGAAAGTCTTGGTAAAATACCGAATTTCTTCAAGACATTTAAAAAAATTGAAATTTATTTCTATATTTAAAAAAATATTTTTATTTAGTAAAAATGATAAAAAGGGTAGTTGTAGTGGTGATAGTGGTGATGGTGCTGTTGGCACTTGGTACGGTTTATAGATTTACGTGGGTACCAACCACTGCGGTGTACCGATAAATTTTTTTATTGTTTTTATTTTTATTTATATATAATATAACACGTATTTGACCTAAATTTTATATTAAAGACGAGAAAAATCTTTCAATATTAAAATTAAATAAAAAATAATTAATAATCCAAGTATACAGGATAATTATTTTTTAAATATATAAATAGTAACACGACGAGTGTAGTGATGACAACAAATGAATAAATAATTGACACATTAACCAAAAACAATGTACATGTAGTTGTGCATATTAAATAGTATATATCATTTATTAGTTTATTAGAAAAAACTATAATAATAATAATTTAAATATAAATATAAATTGTTCTACTCTGATGCTTTAGTTTCTCTTTGGTTTTTTATATTGATATATTATCATTATATTAATATTTTGATGCTGCTGATGGTTATGCTCAAAAAACAATGAGAAAAATATAATATAGGTACTAATAATAATAGATATAAAAAAAAATGTTGTGTGTAAACATGGTTAATAATAATAATAATACATAATATTAATATAGAGCTGGATATTTATTAATTTATCAGTTTACTCATACATGTGTCAATTAAAAATAAAATATAAAAATAAAAGTTAGACATGCAATCATATAATTTTATTCAACTTGAAAAAATTTAAATGCCGTGTATTTTTTTGTTGCGTGTTGATCTTGGAATTTTTTATTTGATGATGAATATCTTAACAGTTAGAATTATATTCTTAGTAACTGCTGCTTGATGCTTCTGTTGATGTTGATGTTGATGTTGATGATGATATGATGATGATGATGATGCTGTTTATTGTTGCTAAATATTTTTATCTTGTGGTATATAGGTATTATTATAATTATAATAACATCATACATGCATGCATTGAAAATTTAAAAATGTGTTAATGTGAATCAAAGACGTTATTTTATATTATAAAAAAAAAAAAAAATTTATGTGCATACGTATATGTTTAGACCATAAATGCAATTTGTATATTATTTTTATTTTTAATAATAATAATAAAAATATCATAAAAATAGCCATATTAAGCACGTGTTTTTGGCTCGATGCACGCGAGTACATGTACATGCCAACAATATCAAAAGAAACAGAAACAGCATTCAGCAACAACAGCAGCTTCGCTCATTACACATATTTTATTTTAGAAAGTAAAAGTAATAGACAGAATAAGTATATATATTTATAATAATAATCATCTGCTGAACATTGTTATCTTTTTGTAAAAATCCGTGACAATTCAAATTGACGAATAAATATTTTAATTGTTAATAGAAATGTTGAAAAAAAAAAAAAAATGAAATTCAACAGATGGATGACAAGTCATGTATACATATGGATATGATATATCCATAATAAATCACTGTACATTTAAATTTAAATTATACTTTTATTTATTATTTTTTTAATAAATATAAATTTAATACAGCAGTTGGAGTAGTTCTGATGATATTGATGATGTTTATAATGAATTTGGACAATCTGAATCATTTCGACAAAGGCAAAATGAAGCAAGACAATTTTATGAAAATAATAATTCTATGGGACAATCAGTGAAAAAACATTTTCGTAATCTCGATGATGAACCTCCAATATACTAATAATAATAATAATTAATATTTAACAAAAAATAACAATTAAAAAAAGAAAAAAAGGTAAATTATTTTCATATATTATTATAAAGAAAATTTAATTTTTATATATACATGTACAAAATAATATCATTGGAAATAATAATAATAATATATTGACTTTTATTGTCGTCTGATGATCTCCAATTGACTTGAATTAATTTATACAATCACATTATAACAAGCACCATCATCATCATCATCATCGTGATCGTGATCTTTGTGATGATGATGCGGTGGTGCATGTATATAGTCTAGATACAAATTCAATCAGTTTATTTGTATTACAGCTTGAAATTATTGCAAATTATATTTAATAATGTTTTGTTCATTTAAATAATAATAACAAAATTTTTTATAATAATAATAAGTGGAACGTTAAATGTTTTTTTTTTTTTTTTTATTTTGTCTTACTTTTTCAAGTTACTATAAGAAAACTCACACGGAAGTCATGCGTTTTATTATTTCCTGTCATCTCATTTTATCATCATTATTGTTATATAAGTATATTTATAAAAAATATATTAATTACTAAAAAAATTATGGAAATATATTGTTATTAATATTTTTAAATATTTAAAAAAAAATTTTACTGATCAATGAGGAATTATTTTAGTAAATAATTAGTCTACATAATTTAATTTGTATTTATAAACATATTAAAAATAAATCTTAAATAAATTTAAAAAAGTATAAAATTTTTTTGTGATTCACGTCTAGTGTATTTGAGATTATTATTATTTCGATTGAAAAACCAGTAGCGGAAATGATTATATGATTTATATGATTAATTTATAAAATTTAGATGAATTTTATTTATACATACTTACATATAGAGATATGATGGTTTGTAATGAAATGTACATTGCATCATACACTTTTATATATAATATCTAATATTTTCTAATTTATTTAAATCGATAAGCTCGGATATCATGCGTTCAAAAATAAATAAAAACACTTTCCACAATTATTTATTATTTTACAAATAGAATATATTTTCTTGATTCAAATAAAAAAATAATATACAAGTATATGCGGATTAATAAAATTGCAACAATCTGAAAAATAAAATATATATTAAACTCGGTCAATACTAATAAATTCAACTTATATATTTTTCTATAAACATATACTTGTATACTTTCATCAGACAAAATTTATATTTATTTATTTGTATTATTATTTTTAACAATACACTGGTAATATAATAATAATAACAACAACGACAATTAACTCAATTTTATTTGTTTTTATTATTTAAAGAAAAAAAATTATTATTTCTTTGTTCTGTTTTTTTTTATTTTTATTTTTTTTTTTTTACTCGAGGTCATTCTAATTTTTAAAACATAAAAAATAAAAATCCATGAGCCTTGTTGTATATTTGATTGTTGAATATTCACTGTTCCGTTTCAATATTCATTCATTTGACATTTTTTATTTTTTTTTTTTAAATGTTTTAAAATTTTTAATAATCACATAAAGCAAAAAATATGAATTATATATTATTGAGAGATATGCAATATTGTTGTAATGAAAAAGTCTGTCAGGAAATTATGATAATAAAATTAAAATTAAAAAATAAGGTGAGGCTTGTATACTTATATTATATTTTATTTTATTTTTTTTTTTTTTCTCAAGCTTGAAATATATTAATAAAATAATAATAATAATTATTATTATAAATTTATAATAATGGTCATCAAATTGTGTACTTGATGAACCATCACTTGCAATTTTTAATTATATTATTAAATTATTTTTACATAATCAATTCAAGTCAAATTAAAAATAACATATAACAATAATTATGATGATGATGGTATATTTCGTTGACGACACCATCAACATTTAGAAAGTTCTATATATATTATTTTTATTACATAATATAATAATTACCATCACAAGTCCAGTAATTTCATCGTCAAAATTTAATTTATTATTTTATTTTATTTTAATTACCACATTTTTAATAATAAAAAAAAAGAAAAACTTGCTGATAGTAAAGTGTCTATAATATAACACTAATATATATTTTTATTATTTTATCAACTTTTATTTTAAATATATGTATTTTGAAAGTTTCAACAAATAATAAATAATAATTATTATTATTGAAAAATTTAAACATCCAAAGTATTTCAATAACACCGATAAACATTTATTTATATATGTAATTATATTTGACTGTTTGTTACAGTAATTTTTATAATAAATTACTATATAGAACCAGTGGTGGCATGGTGCAACAGTAAAAGTCAATATTATTTCAATTTTCAATATGCGGTGGTCCTTTCTTTTTTTTTTTTTTTATCATAAAAAATTAACTATCAATAAATATATCTCTCCATATATATAATATACATATATTTTACTTTTACACTTTCATTATTGTTACGCTTGACTAATTATTGTCATTTTTTTAAATTTTATTCAACAATTTATTGCCTCAACAAGTATCAACAGCTACATGCATACATGTATTAATCAAATTAAAGAGATATTTTTTAATTTTTTTTTGTTGATGGTGATGATGATATGTTGAGTATTTAATATTTTTATATACGATTTCACATGCAGCAACAACAACAACAACAAAAATAAAAACAATTATTATTATTATTATTATTATTATTATATATTTTTTTTTATTTTTTTTTTTAAATTTCACTTAGTGAAACTCATGCATTAGTCTAATCAAATTTTATTTTAACATTTTATTACCTTCATGTCACATAGATTATTATCAGAGATATAATAATAATAATAATAATAATAATAATAATTCAAATTACATATAATATATTTTCAGTTGTATATATATATGTATATGTATATACAATTAATTATTAATTATTATTTGTGTCTAATTTTTTATGTCGAAATTTACTTCAAATCAAGTTAAAGATTTGAAAGATAAACTTTCTTCAATTTCAAATAATTTTTCAAGATTTTTTTTCTTCAAATCTCTCAAGCAAAACTTGATCAGATATACTATTGTCTATATTATTTATATTTGACTATCATGATATAATTAATAATTAATAATTATTATAACGATTAATTAAACCAGTCAAATTTATATTAATAATAAATAATAATATAAATCAGAAGAAGATGAAAAAACAAAAAAAAAACTGAATAATATTTGTTGGTTTTCATTACGCTCGAATGATTGTCCTTGATGTGCTGTCTGTAACATGATTTTTATTTTATATTTTTAATCTTCATCTAGATGTGTTACAAATATAATTCTATATAATTTTATCTATATATATATATATATATATACATATTTATAGTCTGTTGAAAATAAATTTAATATTATTAATTTTATCACACAAATTTATGCATATTATATATAAATTTAAATCAACAGGTTTTTTTTTTTTTTTTTCATTTAATTTAATTTTTATTATTATATATTAAAGAAAAATTAGAAACTTTCGTCCCTTTAATGAATGATACAGTTTGAAAACATTTTGATAATTCATTCTGCGGTCAGAAGCAAAATTTTCTCTTGTGATTTGTAGAGCGTGGATAAAGTGCGTTGTTTTATTATTATCTATTTTCAAAGTAGAGGTAGCTAAGCAAAAAAACAACAAAAACAACAACAACAACAATATTTATTTATAAATAAATTGAAAAAATATTTATTAATTTTTTTTAATTCATCAATCGAGTATGTGTATACTTATCAGTTGGTTTTTTTAAATTTGGTTTAAATTATTTTTTTGATAATTTAAGTACCAAGCAATCAAGTAACCAAACCACAATAACACAATATATATATGCATTTATGCTGGGGTACGTCTTCCTAATCCAGTTAAAATATGCCAGAGTTTTAACTGCAGCTTTGAGGCTACTTATTATTGGCGCATTCACTTCTCAAACCAAATTCAATCATTTGTGTGTTGGTTTCTTCACTTGCTACTTGCTACTTGCTTGAGTCAAGTCATTATGAGGGCGTTCAACTTATCTGCTCTTGTTGCTGCTGTTATATATACTAATGGTGTTTTTTTATTTTTTTTTTATTTATATTAATTTGTTGATGGTTGTTGTTGTTTGAGGCATCAACAGCAGTAGCAAAAACCACCATCATCATCATCATCATCATCAGTTGCAATACTATATAGCTCAAGCAATAATATATATACTTATAATATAGGTATTATATATATATATGATATGATAGGTATATGCTTGTGTATATATATATAAACGTGAGAATAGCACATCTGTAGCAGACTGAAACTGACAAATGTGGTTTTGTGTGTCTGTTATACCTTTTTTTTTTAATTTTAAAATGCATCATGAATTAAATGTTTCACATTAAATAAATATATATATATATAAAAATAATAAAATAATAATGTCTTTATTTTTTTTTAATTGTTATTAACATATTTTTTTTATTTTTAATTAAATTTTTTATGGCTGTTGAGTGTGCATCCAAGTTTATGCTAGGTCAAAAAATAAAAAAAACAATATAGGTATACATATTAATAAACATACATATATATATAAGCATATCTCATTAACAATATTTAAAATTTTTTTTTTTTTTTTTTTTTTACAGTTATGTATATATCACATGAATTAAAATGCAATGGCTATATATGATATATATATATATATGTGTGTGTGTGATAATAATATCCAACATGCTCTGTTATTTATATGTATAAGCCATAAACAAATAATATAATAATTTAATAATTTTAAGTATACATTGACACTGATAAATAATAATAAATAATAATTTATTTATCATTAAAATAATAATAACAATAATAACATGTAAAAATATGACAACGGGAACTTGGCGAACCGTATATATAACATATATAGTATATGTTTTATATATATATATATATATATATATATATATATATACAGTATGTACATCCGTTTCCGCAGGATGTGGATTCGTCATTTTTCTTTTTGTAGTTTATTTATTTATTTATTTTTTTTTTAATTTAAAAAAAATACATATAAGTAATTCGATTGAATTTAGACTAGGCTTCTGGGTTACGGTGGTGATGGTGATGATGCATGCTTGTATAGATCTTGAAAAATATATATAAATAATAAAATGAGGTAAATAAGACAATGTATGTATTTATAAATATACCTATATATTCAACTGCAGTATTTTCTTGGTATTAAAAAATGATATCTCTTCAAGTTGATCATAATTAGATTTTATTTTATTATTTTTTTTTTTTCTTATAATTTGCAGTATAACAGTAGATATTAAATTTTAATTGGGCCAGATAATATATTTTTATAAATATAAGTAATTACTAGTGTATTTTTAAAATATAATTATAAATTCTTTAATAATATTTCTTGAGTTGATATGAATATAAATAAATAAATAAATGAATTCATTACATGGTGTATTATATTTACATTGTAATAAAATTATCAAGATTTTAAAATAATAAAGATTTATATATAGGTATATACCAACATATGTATATAATAGCATTTAAATAATGAAATAAAAAAAATATAAAATGTGGGATGATGAAAATTGACATGTTCATCCACCCACTTGATAACAAAGTCATGGTGTATGTATATTTTATTTAAGAAAAGCCTTGCAATAATAAATTAAAGTTGTGATTTATAATAAATTATAATTTATTGTACCAAGTTAATCATCATCATCATCATGATCATATATGTTAATAATAAGTGGGTGGTAGTGATGGTAGTGACTGGGTTGGCTACTAATAATACTAATAATATTTATATTTATTAATTTTTTTACAACCCTAAAATAATATTTTAAATAAAATATTAACATACAAGTATATTTATTTATTATATGTTATATAATATTAAAGAATAATATACGTCAATAAAATTGTGGTAGCGATGATGATGAGTGTCAAGCATGATATTTTCACTGCACACTTCCGACATGTATCATCATTTAAATGATAAGTTTCATTCAGCTTTACTGCTTTTTCTATCATATTATATATTATACACATACATATATATACGCATTCCAAACAACAATGAGCTTTATTCATTTTATTTCGTGTTTCAAGGCAATATGTCTCAAACATATACATATATATATAACACATCAAGTAAATCATTATGTTAAAAATATAGTTACAAAAAATATACACACAAATTGAATTCAATAATGAAAATAAAAAATTATACTTCCTAGAATTTAAATTACATTTTTTTTAAATATTTATTTATTTATATACACAAAAATAAATGGCTTCTGTTTACTTGATCACGTGTGCCCATCATCATCATCATGGCATCATTATACTATTATTTTCTGTACTCAATATATATATATATAGATATATATATAGATACAATTGCAACACATGAGTTGTTAGCTCGACCGCATATATTATATTGTCTTATCATATGTCTGTGATCTATAAGTATACAAGCATATAGCTTATATGTTGTCTCCAAGTGCAGCATTCTATCCAATTCATCGACTCTTGACTCTGTCAAACTCCAAACATTCATACCAATCATCAGCAATTAAACTTAAAAAAAAAAAAAAAAAATTAAATATAAACATTGCATCTGTATGCGTTGGCAAAGTAAAAAAAAAAATAAAAATTTCTTTTTCTATATTTATAAACACGCGTCAATACTAAAATTACAACAGTCAATTCTTGGGATGTCTTGAATAAGTTTTAAGTAATAAATAATTTTAAAAAAATATATATTTATATAAATTTATAATTAAATTTGACAAGTTTTAAAAAAGCCAAACACAATAATAGCATATAGGTACATATATATGATAATAATTAAGGTAAAAAAAATAAAAATAGGAAGTCACCTGGCACCAGTGCATCAGGCTGGAAAGCTCTGTTTCATTCAACAAATGACTTCTTCTTTTAGATATACTTTTATATATATATATATATATATTAGATATAATAATTGATATCGCGTGGAATATAATTTATTTATTTTTTTTTGTTTGGTTTCGCTTAGCCAGTAACGCGTGCATTTTTTTTTTCTTTTACAGAAAATATCATGTATATGAAATTTTATTATAATATTCAAGTGGCATTGGCCAATGAAATATACATATATACTTTATTAAAAATTATATAAAGATTGTAAAATGTTAGACAATATAGCTGATAGTTATTATAAAATATTTTTTTTGTATTTAAAATTTAATATAATAATAAGCCAACACATAATATATACCTAATCATATATGACTAAAAGCATAAAATATTAGACCTCGCCCAACATCAACTCATCATCAACAAAAAATATATATAATATCATGTCAATATAATTCTACAAATAACCAGTAAATGTATAAATAAATAAATGAGGTGATGTAAATAAATAAATATTATTATATATTTATATATATCAAGTATTGCTCGAAGGATTATTGCATGTGGGTCGTTTGGTTGTTCATAATAACACAAGTCTAGACTTACATATATATATATCTATGTATACAACTGCAGTCTATTGATGATGATGATGATGATGCACTTGTTAAATTATTATTAAGTTTAAAAAAAGGGATGCATAATTAAAATTGGGATCATGGATATTATGATAACTGGTTCATGGTCAATAATACCAGGTTTGACAGCTGAATAATTATTTGAAAAATCTCCTTATATCGATGCAATGCAATGGGAATCGATAAATTCCATAAGTGGACGTGACAGTGCCAGACATAATATTATTATGCAAACCCGCAGGGAATAACCAACCTCACATGTATATCATATTATTAATCGGATTAATAATGAATCACATACATATAAATATAATTTAATTTTCAATAATAAATAAATATATAATATTGGTCTATTATTATTTTATTTTCAAATAAATAATAAATAAAAACAAAATAAAATTGCGCGTGAAAGCTTCATACTGTCTGTATATCCTGCTTGTCAATATCATCATGTATATATAAAGATGGTACATGTATAATAATAATAACAACAACAACAACAACATCTATAAACTGATAGAAAATCAATTGAGAATGGAAAGTTATATATATATGATCGTCACAAGTTTTACTTCTCATGTTTAAATCGAGGAGATATAAACACTCATCAAGCTAATTTTAATTTTTTTAAATTAATAATAATAATATATATATATAAGTATATACACATGTAAAACTGTAATTAACTTTCGCAAAAGATTAGAGAATTATACATTTAAAAAAAATAAATAAATAAATAATATCGCGAGTCAAGTCAAGGTCCATCTACTTTGGCAGGAAAATTATCTAGCCTTCATTTGAAAAAGCTCTTTCAAACAAAAAAATAGATTGTAACAACTTGCACGTATTAATTTTTAAATAATAATAGTAATAATAATTAGTGTAGATTGTATTATCGATGATATGCTTCGTTTAGTTTTTAACTCAAACTAATTATTGCTATAAACTTTCGATAAAATTCAAGTCAAAAACAACCCACATATCTCATATTTTATTTATTTTATTTTTCATCATATATTATATATTATACCAAAAAGTATAACTAGAAAAAAAAAAAAAAAACTATATAAGATATTTTTATGGTTAAAATTTTTAAACTTAAAGATCTTCCCCTATAATAAGTTGAACATCTCTCTCTCTCTCTCTCTCTCTCATATCTGATGTTTATAGGTTCAATGCACCCACCTTTTTTAGTCCCACGTTGAATCATTATTAAAATAATGACTGTACTTGTATATTTCCATGGATAAATATACTACCCACTATTATTTTGAATTTTTAACTTATATATTTTTTTATTTTATTTTTTTTTTAATAATAAAATATTTGACAAAATATTAAATATAAACAATGAAAAATTAATGCGCAATATTAATATTATATCGGAAGTCACGAATTATACAAATAAGTGTATATAGGTATACAGGTATATGTATACATCTAATGAAAAAAAAAAAAATATATATATAAGTATATATCGATTGTTTGTACTTGGAATTATAATAAAAAATTCATTTCCGTTTATTTAATATCACGTACCCATCCCATGCACATTATTATTATTATTATTATATCAAACATTTTCATTTTCATTGTTACTTGTATAAAAGATAAATAATAATAATAATAATAATATTATTATTGTCAATGAATCTACGCACAATTACCCAAACGTATTTATAAAAAAAATTTTAATTTTAAAATTTTGTCATTTAAATAATTTTTCAAGTTTATCCTTTTTTTTTTTTTGTATATATACTTATACATGTGTAAAATATTACTTGAGTTGAAAATATATCGTGTAACACATGTGGTGAAAGCAAAGTTTATAAAATAAATTAAAATTAAAAATAAGTCAGTGTGTGTCACTTTCTCAACGGAAATGAGACACGCCTAATGTAACATCATTTTGCTTAGTTCGTCTGTCTATTTATCTATTTGATTGTTTAACTAAATGATCAATCAATCAATCAATCAATCAGTCATTTCACATATAGGTATATATTATATTATATTATATTATCTAACAATACCTTTATGAATTAACCAACTAATTATTAAGAAATAAATATATAATAATGATTTGAATCATCGTTATATCTTATCGCACTGCAATACATAGGTATATATTTATATTATAAAAATTGAATTAAATTATGTAAAGGCGGGCAAGATTTATTTAAAAATCTCAACATATTTATAATATATATATTTATTTTTAAAGAGAGATTTAGTGCAAGTGCATGATGATATATACCCTTGAAATGATGATCCTTCCAGCAGTAATCATCAGTAGTTGGGCTCTTTCCTTATATGATCATTCAACATTATCATCATTTTATCTATATATATCATTTTATTTATATTTTATATTTTTAAATATCTGTACTGATGATAATTTGTTTTTGGGTATAGAGAAAAATATTATTTTAAATAGAGTCTCATTTGATAGACCTATTATTAAAAAAAAAAAACAAGGTGTGTAACTTGAATATAATTTTTTAAATGTTATAATAATTATAATGTATATTGTATAAAATAATAATAGATAATCATTATTACTATGAAAAATTGAAAAATGATATACATTTATTATGTCACAATAAATTATTATCAATAACACAATAAAATTACTAAATAGACATTTATCAAATGATGTTAATTTCGTATATATAAATTTATATTATTTATAAATAAATAAATATAGTTACATTGAAACCGGACTTGTAACTCGACGCCTCGATTGCCATACAAGTATCTTTGCTTATTTTTTTATTTTATTTATTTATTTATTTATTTATATCGTTTATTTTTATGTCTGAAAAAGTCAGTCCTTCAAAAAGGTAAACTGGCTGAAACAATGAAAAGTCTTTTTATACTTGGATGCTTTCAAGAATGCTGTTGCAAATAATTTAAAAGTTGTAGAGAGAAAATTTGCCTTTGAATAAAAAAAAAAATAAATAAATCTTCAAGGTATTTACTTGTAAACTTTATTACATGTAACTTATGCTCAAAATCTTGTGCATCATCAGCATCAGTGTTACAACAATCGTTGTCAAAACTTAATTTTATTAACATAATCAAACTTGTCTTTATATCATCATCATCATCACCATCATCATCATCATCATCAGTTGCACATTTTATATTCGGTCAAGAACACAACTTTCTAAGCAATTGAGAAATTTGAGTATTCTTTTTCTTTAGGTACCTCTCTCTGTCTCTTATGCTAGAAAAGCAATTAAATATTTTACACATTATTGTATTATATTATATTATTATACTTTTACTTATACATGTATATATGTATGTATAATAATATAATATAATATACCACGAAATAATATTGTATATTTCTCATTTTATTTGTTTAACATTTATAAAAATAAAATTAAAATTAAACAAAAAAAAAAAAAAGTTGTTTAAAAAAATTAAAAAATTGTTTAGATCGCGTGTTCAAGTTATTATTAATTTAATTAATTTTTTGACTTTTACTTAATATATATGTATCAACAACAATTGAATAAATACTCTGATTCCTTTTGTTACTTCCTGATAAAGACATGGCTCAATTGTATTATTATTATTATTATTTGATATTTTTAAAAACAACCAAGTAAAAAATAAATTAAATATATTTTAAATGTTCCTTTGACTTTCTTATTTTTATCATTTTTTTAATTTTAATTTATATTTTTATTTATGATGATTTCAGGAGTGTAACAGTGAACCGGATGAACAAGTTGATGGTGTTGATATTGATGGTGGTACTGGTAGTGGTGATAGCAGTGGTGGTGGTGGTGGTGTAATTGTAGTAAGTAACAACGAGGGTGTAACTGGCATGGATTGTATGCCACTACGACCAGGACCATTTCACTATTTAATAAGTGAGCAAGCCAAATCATTGGTTGCACTTCAAGAATTACAGAATGAGGTCGGTGCATTACTTGAATTTAGGGATATCGTTTTCGAGGCATTCCCAAATCTCAGGCATAAGATGGCTGCCTCGTCATCAACAGTATCAGTTGCTTGTTCCGTAACAACAACATTATCATCAAATCAAAGTTCAAATTCCCATATGCCATTACCATTATCATCAAATCCTTCATCAAATATTCATCATCAAAATCAACATAATCGTAGAATTGGTGAATGGGAACCAGGAAAAATACGTAGACGTATTGTACCACGTGATACTGAATCATCAGCATCATCATTACCAAGAAGTAGAAGTAATTCACACAGTGGTGGTAGTAAAAATAGTGCAACTGTACAAGATTCTGGTTTTAGTACTGAAACATCATCAAAAGATTCAGCATCAACAGCAATACAATCATCAACATCATCATCATCAACAACAACAACAACAACAACGACAACAGCAACAACAACAACAATACCAATAAGAGCAACAAGTCCAAAACCAATATTAGATGAAGCTGAAGATGAATTATGGAATTTACTTGATGTTATACATCGTAAAGGTGTTAAATTAAGAGAAGAAGTTGAAACATTACAAGAAAAATTAGAAAGTGTTGCACCAAATGAAATTGTTATTGCTGGTGATATATTAGATACTATTAAACAAATAACTGATAATCAAGAGTCAAATAGTAATAGTAATAGTAATAATAATAATAATTGTAATTGTAATAATAGTAATAGTAATATTGACAATTGTCATCAAGTGACGATATTAAAACAAGAAAAAAAACAATTACTTGATAGAGTTATTGAACTTGAAGCTGAAACAATATCAAGTAGAGTTAAAGCACAACAATTACAAATTGAATTGGCAGCTTTAACAGATATTAAAAATAGTCTTGAAAAACGTTTATTAAATAAATTAAATCAACAAGATAATAGTAATGGTGATCATGATGCTGATGCTGATGATGATGATGATGATGATGATAACAATATAGTTAAACAAAAAAAATCAATGACAATTATTAGCTCAACACCAATATCATCACCAAAACACTCAAATAGATTAAGAAATAAATCAGCTGTTTTTACTGATTCACCTAATAATAAAACAAATAAAAATAGATTTCGTACTAGAACAATTGAAAAAAATATATTAATTGAAAATGGAAATATTGTTAATGTACAATCTGAATTTGATGATATTGATCCAGTATGTGCTGCACAAGAAAGAAGATTACGATTAGGTGCACTTGATTCAATACTTATTTCACCAACAAGACTAACAAATATTAAAAATATTGATTCACATAAAATTGCTGCAATATTAAAAGAACATTCACCACTTGAACTTCAACGACATCTCATTACAACAACTGTCCATAATCAGGTAATTATTATTATTATTATTATAAATGTTTTTTTTTATTATTATTATTAATTTAAAATTATTATAAATAATTTACAGTGCCTACAAATGAGATTAAATGAGATTGAAAAAAGTACTGAAAAATTATCTGATAAATTGGACAAAACTAGAGAAGAAAATGATGATTTACGGTTTCAGGTAAATAAATTTATATTTTTATTTAAATAAATATTTATATTATTATATAATTTTTTATTTTTTATTTATTTTTTTTTTTTTTGTTTTAATAGCTTGAAGAAAGAAATATAGAATTAGAAGGTACACGTGCACGTGTACGTGTTTTAGAAAAACTTCAACAACGTATACCAACTGAACATGATCCAGATGGTGATGGTGTTGGTGTTGTTGATATATCAGAAATTGATACATCTAGATATGAACGTAGTTGTTTAGAACAAGGCAGTAGTACTGAATCTGCTCGTGATCATGAACATCTTCATATTCATTCTAATAATATTAACATCAATAATAATCAACAACAACAAAATAATCAAATTGAAGTTAAACCATCACCAAGACGTAGACCACCTAGTCGTATACCATTACTTGGTGTTACAAAATCAACAGCACCAAAACCACCTAGTAATATTAATACTAAAACAGACAGTCGTGAATCTTTAAAAAGTCTTAAATCATTGACAACAAGACCACCAAGAGATTCAAGTCGTGACAGTTTTACTGGCAATAAAACATCATTTATTAAAACAAGAGACTCATCACGTGAATCACTTAATAAAAGTTTACCAAAAAATAATAGAGACAACAATAGTCGTGAATCATTAAATAAATCATCATTTCGTAATTCTTTAAATAAATCATCGTCATTATCACGTGCCAGAGATTCTCTTGAATCAAATAATAATAATAATCAACAACAACAACAACAACAACAACAACAACAACAAAATTCAAATCATCAAATAAATTTAAATTGTTGGACACCACCAACAAGTACTACTACTATTACTACTACCAATAATAATAATAATAATAATAATAATAATAATAATAATAATAGTAATAGTAATAGCACAACATCAAAACGACCACTTGCACCAGCTCGACGTTCTCAAAGTTTGGCACGGACTTCTGTTGATACAAACGACACGACTGGCAAGGTACGACCAGCAAAACTTTCCTTTTGGACAAATTGGATGAAATAAAGCTCAAATTATTTTTCAAAATATATATTTGTTGTTGTTAAAAAAAATAAAAAAAAAAAAAAACAAATAATAACAACAATGAAAGCCTTATATTATAGGCATGTGGTTTGTTAGGACGACTGATTCTACACACTTGACTGCAACATAAATTATTTGACGATACATTTATTCAATTTATTTAATTTTTTATTTGTTTATTTGTTTATTAATTTATTTGTTTATTTTCATTATTATCTATTTCAAAATGGGAGAAAAAGATATGGGAAAATTTATTTAATTTTATTTATTTATTTATTTGTTAATTTTTTTAAACACTTGAACACTTTTTTGTTTATAATTTGGGTTTTATTCATGATTATACTAAAATATTGATATTTATTATTTGCACAATGAATAATTTTTATTTAATGTCATTAAAATATTATATCTGCTAAAGCTTTTTTTTTATTATTATTATTCATTGTTTCTTTATTCAAAATAATTTTGCTCAATTTATTGTAAAAAACAAAAAAATTAATTTTTTCTTTAAATTTCCATGTCTTTACTCTTATATAGTTAAAAATTAATAACAAAGACAATATTCTGACTGTCCAAGATAATAATTGAAAAAACTTTAAATGAAAAAAGAGAAAAGTTAATTGTTTTTAATTTTTTTTTTTTGTAATTAACAAATGAAATGAATAATACAAAATAATGAATCAACTATAAATATACAATCATATTGAAAAATCTGAACTGGAACGCCGGCGAGCGTGAGTCAATTTCTCTGGTGATCAAAAATATCATTGGCCCCTTCTCGCGTTCGTCAATCTGTCGTAAGTTGTGCTTTTTTTTAAAAAAAATTATCATTTGCTTACGAAGCTTTTAAATTTTATTATTTAATTATTTATATCATTTATATACAGTCCTGTTTCCCATTCAAAGTTCCTGTAGTGCGGTAGTTACACACATATATACAAACAATATATTTATTTATTTATTTATTTATTTATTTATCAACTAATATTTCTAATACAAGCATGTGCATGAAAATATTAATAATAATAATAAAATTATATAATTAATAATCAAATAATAATTATTTTTTAATTGTTATTTTAAAAAATTTATTTAATTTTTATTTATTTATTTGTTTTTACTTGATATTTTTATTTGTATATTTTATTTATCATCATCATCATCATCATCATCATCATTTTTACAATAACTATAAATGACTGACAATACAGAAACATTAAATAAACATAAAAAAAAGACAAAAAATTTAATAACAAAACAGATTCATTCATAATTTTGACAATTTTTATAAATATTTTTAGTAATAATAATTAAATATAAATATATATTTCAGGCAATGACTGATCCTCCAAGTTCATGGTGTTCATCAACAATAAGTGAATATAATCAAGATGAAGTTTCATTGTATGTTGATTCATTAAATCAAGACAACACATCATTAACTGGCTCAACAAAAATTGAATTTTTAATTGGTTCACCAACAAGAAGATTTAGACCAAATTCAGCATGGCAAAATCCTTATTTTGATAGCATTGATTCAGCTAGTATTGCTGCAAGTCTTTCAATTGAAGAATTTCCTTCAAGATGTGGTGAAGCACTTGCTGAATGTGATTCACTTGAAAAACAACAATTATTTAGCAATGAAGGATAAATATAAATTTCATTGTTGTTATTATTATTATATAAATGAATATTGTTTCAACAAGTTTTCAACTTCCAAATATTATTATTTAAAAAAAAAAAAATAATAATAATTTATAAATTTAATTGGTTACAACGTATACAATAATATATATATATATTTTTTTTTGTTACTATTATTATTATTTTGGTTGCATTTAATGCAAATACAGGGTTGACAAAATTTATTATTTTTATAAACACAAAAATTTTTATTCAATAATCAGTTTGTAAAATACAAACTTTGAATTATTTGAATTTATTTATTATTTATATTTAAATTTTATTATTTTTTTATTTTATTTTATTTTCTATTTTTTTGTTTCTGTTAATCAGGCTGTGTTTTTTTTTTTTTTTTTTCAAAAATACAAAACAATATAAATATAATTATAATTATAAATATAAATATAAATATATATATATAGATATAGATATTTGACAAAATTAATAAATGGATTTTTAATAATTTTGTTATAAGTTATTTATTTATTCCGTGATGCAAATTACTAAAAATTAAATAATGCATTCCAATGAGTATTTTATTTTGTTTTTTTTTTTAAATAAATTAAATGGTGGTTAAATAAAAATAATAATTTTGAGTGCAATGTAAAGAAAATATTGTAAATAATACATATCAATGAAAAAGAAAAATAAAATGGCTAAGTCAAATGAAAAGAATATAAAATACTCACTTTTCATTATATTATTATAATATTTGGCAATTATAATAAATATAAATAATTATTTTTCATCGAGATTATTCAAATTAAGATATTTAATAAAAATAAAAAATAAAAAATAAAGCTTTAGTTGATTTTTGTATAAAAATAAAAAAAATGACAATGAAATTTCAACAATAAAAATTATTAAATTAAATAATTATTCAACGAATATAATATATATATATAAAATAATATATCACAAATGATTTTAGTATATTTACTTGTGATTTAGTATATTTATATTATAATAATATAGATGTATAATATTTTAAATATGTTGATTATTATTTTTTAAATATTATTACTATTATTATTATTATGCGTTGTGTGGTATATAGATATATAAGTTTATATGACTGACAGGACATTGTGCTAATGTCTGCTATAAATAAATAAATAAATTATTAAATAATTAATTTTTTTTTTTTTTTTTTTTTGTTATTCAAAAAATTTTAAAAATAAAAAAAAAAAAAACAGTCTGAATCAACAAGTAAAATCAATGACACTTGGTCAGTCGTACCAATGAACTTGTTGACAATTTTATTTTATTTTATTATTATTTCATTAAAAATGATAAAAAAAAAACAAATAGATGCTCACATATATTGTAATAATATTATTAATGATTCATGTCACTTTGCTAAATGCTATTATTTTTATACGCAAATAAATATTATTATTAAACTTTAAATGAAATAATTGCAAAAACAATGAGATAGCTTTATTGCTTTTTTGTTAATTTTATTATTATTTTATTAAATTATAAAAATCATAAAATTTTTATTCCAAGGATGTGTTATCGATTAAATTATTATTAATAATTATTATTGTAGAATATTTATATATATATAATCGATGCACGATATAATTTCTAATTATAAAAAACATCACAAACAAATATATAGATATGGAAAAAAATTAAATAGACAAGCTTTTGTAAATATTTATATAGACTTGAAAAAAAAAAAAAAGAAAAATCATCATAAAACAATTAATTTATAAACATGTATAGCTATTATATTATAAACTGTAAATATTAATTATTACTATTATGTATAACAATTAAGCACTGAAAAGTTAATAATAATAAATGATATAAATAACGTGTTATGATAAATGCACGAAAACGTGATATTGTATAAGTATACTTACCTATATATACATATGTATAAAAACATATTAATTCATTTATCTATTATACCTATGAGAATTTAAAAAAAAAAAAACAAAATAATAATTTATAAAAATAAACAAATAATCAAGTGTTTTTCACTTGACCATCACATGAAAATTATATTGGTTAATTTAATTTTATTATAATAATGTCGATCAAGGTTTTTTTTTTTTGTAATTATAATCAAGTATGATGCTGCAATGATGTCCAGTAAGTATATACCTATACTGTTAAAAAAATAAATGATAAATAATTGTTGAGGCAGGTATATTTACAAATACAACTTTTTACATGCATTTATTATCAAAAATTAAATATACTTATTTGTTTTTTTTTTTTTTTTAAATTAATAAATTAAAATATTGTCCTACAAAACCGGAACTACAATTTTTTTCTTCTTATTTCATAGCAAATAAATAAAATAAAAAAAATAGACACATAAAAAATTTAAAATATCGTCCTTGAATTGTTAAAACCTTGATTCATCATGTTTTACTGCATGAATAAATAAAGGAAAAAATAAAAAATAAATAAAAAAAAAACCTCGTAGTTTCTTTGATTCATCAATTTAAATGTTATCTCGTTTGTAATATATATAAAATATAAATTTTTTGTTAATCAATTTGTAAAATCTTGTTGGATTTATTAATTATATTTATTTGATAAATAAATAATAATAGGTAGACATAAACGAGGTGAACCTGATGAACTGTCTTGAATTGATAATATTAATAATATTACAGAGTAAAGTACATGTGAGGGATGTACCAAGGTTTTATTTGATGACTGGATAATATATCAACGAGGACAACAATTATTATTATATTACAATCCATTCACTACATTTATCAATTGTATATTTATTATGTCTGATAAATAATTAAAATTCAGACAACTTTTAAGGTCAAATGATGAAAAAAAAAATATATATATATATATATATATATATATATATATAAAGGGAGCAATAATATTATATTATCAAGGTCTTGCACTTTTTCTTTTACTTTATTTTCAGATATCAATTGGCTCAATGAACTGTTTGTAAATATTTTTTTTTTATATTAATATAAAAAATAAATAAATAAATATAATTATAAAATATATAATATAATAAGTATATATATATATATGAATTAATTTCACTTGTTTTTACTATGTAGAAATTGAAATGAAAAATAGCAAATGAGACTTGCGTGAGACACCAACTTTCATTGTAAAAATAAATAATATTATTATTTTATATATTTAAAAAATTTTACATATTATGTGTGAATAATTTTACGCAACATTATTTTTTTCTTATTTTTATTTATTTGTTTATTCAATTTAAAAACAGTAAGAGCACTGATCCCAATTACTTTGTTGGCTGTTTTAAAATATTTAAATTTTTTTTGCAAAAATTATATTTATTTTTAATATAATTAAAGTAAAAAATTATTTCTTGAATAAAAATTATTTATATATTTATTAGTGTAATTTTAGAATTTATTCTGAATAATAATTATAACTTTTAAATTATATTCACAATATTTTATTAAATAGCTATAAGTATATTATAATTGCGACATTTTATCAAGTATTTATTATATTTTTATAATTATATGTATTTAATGAATATTCATTTTATAATATATATATTTTTTTTTCTTTAAATTTTTATGTAAAATATATATTTTAAAATTTTTTTTAATATACAAGTACAAGTAAAGTATATCGTAATATATTATCAGTGATATGTACTTGTTTGGCCTTCACAATCACCACGTGCCAGCATTCTTTGACTGATAAATAATACAATTTTTTAAAATATTTTTAAACTTATTATTTTGTCGCTTAAATAATGAATCTATTTGCAATTGTATTTGTTTTTGTTGTTGTATACTATAATTATAATAATAATGTTTAGCAATTATGTAATCAACTTGTAGTTATAATATACATTTATATATTTCAACTAAGTATATATTTTTTTAAAAAAAAATATTATTTTGTCGACATAAAAGTATGTAGAAGTAATATCATGTGTATGATTATTTTCAAACGACATAATTTATTTTCAAAGATTATTGACATGAATAGCAATGAATAATCTTTGGCAATGATTATCATTGAAATAATTACCATGAAGGTGGAATTATCATGAAAGATAATATATATTGTCGATGCACGTTTATGAAACCAGGACAAAAAATTATAATATACTTATATGATAAATAATTTTTTAAAATAAAAATTAAATAATAGGTATACTAAAAAATAAAACGACAATAATTATCGAAAAATATTAATAATGATAATAATTGTCTTTTACATTTAACAAATGTTGGAGTTGAAAAATATTTAAGAAAAAAATAATATTATATTTGAAAAATCTTGATCAGTAAATTTTTTATTATTATACCAGGAAATATTATTTAAACACTTATTATTTTTTATCTTATTTAATTCAATGCAATTGATACGTATCATTTTATTGATAAAACAAAATATATTATAAATTTTATGAGAATCATTTTTTTTTTGTCAACGAATTATCTATATAATCTTTGACTCTGATTTCAGTATTTGATATTAGTTGGGTAAGTATATTAAAAAAAAATATATAGTGTGTTGTTATCAGCACTAAGTCACCAAACATTTTTTTGCCAAGATAAAATTAAAAAAAATTATATTATAAATTGTTGTTGTTATTGTTGTCTGACTGATATTGTTGGAATTTTAATTTAATCATTAAGAATTTTTATGTAACAATAAAAATTATTTATATTATTTGCATTTTAATTTCGCTGAACTTGAATTATTTATTTATTTTATTTTATTTTATTTTTTTTTTTCATTTCAATAAATTATCATCTATAATTTTACTTGGAAAAATAAATAACAATAAATAATAATAATAATAAATTTTATAAAAATATTTATGAAATAATTTATATAAAAAAAAAAAAAAAAAAAAAAAGTAATAAAATTAATGTTTGACAATAATTGTTAATAAATTAATAAAATAAAATATGTCGTATATGTATAAAATGATAATACTTTTAGTTATTTTTATTATAATTTATCTGGTGGGAAAAATAAAAAAATGAAAAAAATAAAAAAGTGAAAGGATAAACGAGATCATGGTGTATGCTGTTGATGTTTCTCCTGTTGTATTTAATTTTGTTGTTGTTAAATAAATAAAAGGTATATATATATATATATATATGAATACAAGTATATCTATAATAAATGAAAAAAAGATAAATTGATAAATTGATGAATGTATTTATGTATCAGAGAAAGACACTTGATGTACAAGACAAGATGATGTTGTATATATATATATATATATGTATATTGTAATGTATAAACCAAACAGTTTTGTTGTAGATAAAATAAAATGAGGACAAAAAAGAATTGTATATAAAAATACAATTATTGTAGGTGGTACATAAAAAGAGTATATATATATATATATATTTATATAGTTGTAATTATAATTATATATACAGGTACAGGTACAGGTACAGGTAGGAGAAGTATCAACTCTAAATGAAAATACTATGAGAAGAATAATTTTTGTTTAGCATATACAACTTGAAATTACTCGGTTGGTTTACCTGCAATGACGATGTTTAGTTTATCATATTATATATTATACAAGAGAAAGGGAAATAAATAAATAAATAAATATATATATATATACAAACCACCAATGCAACAATATTTAACGTTAATCGTGCCTAACAGCTTCGGGGGTACAGACGTTTTTGGTTTTTCATTTTTTTTTTTAAATTTGTCTATATACTTATATAGTATTTTAATTTTTCATATGTTATTTTTATATTAATAATTAATTAAAAATGTAGATAAATATACTGACATGAAATAAAGTGAAATAAAAAAGTTTATTTAATTTTTAATTTTTTAATTATTTACGTATATCACATGACTTATAATAATAATAATAATAATAATGAATATATTTAATTAAAAATAATGTCTGTAATATTTATTGATTAAATTGATTAAAATATTGATAATCATTAATCTTAGAGATAACAATCAATATATTTTTGTATGATATTATTATAAATTATTGTAACGTCATTGTCATTTGGTAAAGTGATACGTTTTTGAATTACAAAAAAATATATAAAAAATACTTGTAATCGTAACTGTTTCATTGTTGAACCGACCATTTGTTGGCTATCATCAATAGACAATCATCATCATCATTATCATCATCATCAAAATATTTTTATTTTCTGAATAAAGTGTGTGATTTTTTTTTTTTTTTTTTTTTGTATATTGTGTTAAATTGTGCATGGAAGCTGTTTATTATACTTTGACTCACAAATTACCAAGTATGTATATATATTTCATTTATAAATTATAATAAATAATACATTAATATTTATATATAATTTAATATATAAATTGCTCAATCAATTACCAACATTTTTACAAATATATATTATTTATCTATTTAAAAAAATACCAACTCGATCTTTTTTTTTCTTTTTATTTTGAAATATTGAGAAATCAATGTTTCCATTGTTTTGATGATATATATTTATAAAATTTTTTAATTACTATATATTTCCGGTATAATTTTTAAATTGAAATTATATTAAATTTAAAAAGCAGGTCTATTGTCACGGATACATGACAATTAGAAATCATTAAAATGTAATTTTATAGAGGTAAATGTTTTTAAAAAATCAATCACGTAGAAAGGTCTATAAATTGTATAAAAATAGATTTTTTTTTTATTTTGATTGACTATTTTTTAAATTTAAAAACTATTTCAAGAGTCCTTTCAACGTCATCAAAAAAAAAAAAACACCCACTGCATTAATTTGTTCTTGATATTATAAACATTAAGAATGTATAAATCACAAAAAAAAAAAAAAGGAGAATATAAAAATGCAAGACATGAAATTTCACAACCTCCAACAGATCCTTGAAATTGGCCTCGTGACTCTGTTGCAAATTGCGACACAAGTTTTTTTAATTTTTTAATTTTTTTCTCTTTTCATTCAAAAAGTTTTGGTTTAAATTTTGAGCCCAGATTTTCATGTTGTAACTTAAATTTTATAATGCAAATATATAATTCCTTAAAAATAAAATGTTGAAAGAAAACCAGCTATAAAGATATATAATAATAATAATAATAATATATAAATTAATGTAAATGACTTGTACTTTGTATATATATATGTACCTTTATGTATAATTACATAAAGTCTATATATAATAATATTTAACGAAATAAATTTACCTCGCGTATACGCATATACATATTATATATTATTATATTATTATTGCAAAAGATATTGGAAAATGTATATATATATGTACGCACATGTACTTGGATTATTTTTTTCATACGTTTATCACTGAATAACTGATAACAACATTAACAAATTATATTTAAAAGAAAATTTTAAATATTTTTTCAAGTGTTGATTTGTTATTTACTCAAATGTATCAACAATAAAATAAAAAATATACCTATCTCTTAATTAAATTAAATATTTTTCATTTAAATTTAAATTTTATAAAATATTTATATATTTCTTGTGGAATGTGTATACGCATAAACTTTATTATATATTTTTAATAAATTTCAAAAAAATATTAATATTGACATGAAAATCTTGATGTTTTATATTCTCACAATAATATTTCTATACGAGTAAATTAATTTCATGATAATTTATCTATTCAATTAAATATATATAGGTATATATCAAATATCAATATATGTATAAAATGACCTTGATTATTGTGTGATCAAGTGATGCATTGATTTAATTTCCTCATTATAATTATTATACGAGATAAACAATAATTTTAAATGATAATTAACTTGTTATTACTTTTTTCAAATGATATAATTTTTGTTAAACTTTGAACAATAAAATTTTTATTTTGTTTTGACGTATATTAATAAGAGATGTATGTATTCATGATGTAAATTTAATAAATATTAATATAATATTTTTTTCAGATTATAAAACGATAAAATGTGGAAGAAAGAAACAGAAAAAGAAAATCCTGGGAATCAGATGAAAGAATTTAGTAGCACGTGAGTTTATTTAATTTATATTTAAAAATAACAAAAATTATACGTCGTATAAATTCTATAAAAAAAAAAAAAATAAATAAAATGTTTCATTATATCATTGTATAAAATAAATAAATAAATAAATAAATATATCAAATGTCATATTTTATTTATTATAATATATAAAGAATAAAAAATATTATCATTTATTTTCATGATAGAACAAAAATTGCAAGTGGTGCTATTGGTGAATACCATGAGAAAGATGAGCTTTATGATCCATTTGAGCATCGTGATAAAAAAGATGCAAATTCGTAAGTTAAAATTTTATATATTATTATTATTATTATTGTCCATTTATTCCATGACCTAAATATTTAACTTTGATTTTAATTTCAATGACACTTTCAAATGTCATTTACAAAAAAAAAGCATAACAGCATATGTATGATATATGTATACAACGACAATGTAGGTGTTAAAAAAATAAATATATAATAAATTAATAAATAAAAATAAATAAACTTTCTCTTTTACAATAATGAATGAATTGAATTGAATTGAATAATAATTATTTACAGTGATATTGGTTCATTGGCACACATGATAAAATCATCACTTGGTTCTGGTATTCTTGCAATGCCAAATGCTGTTAAAAATGGTGGTCTTATATTTGGTGGTATTGGTACAATTATTATTGGAATAATATGTTCACATTGTGTTCATATACTTGTTAGATCATCTCATGTATTATGTAAACGTACTAAAACACCACAAATGACATATGCTGAAACAGCTGAGGCTGCATTTGCATCAGGTCCATTAAAACTTCGTGGTTTATCAAAATTTGTCAAGATACTTGTTAATACAGCATTGTGTGCAACTTATGTTGGTGGTGCATGTGTTTATGTTGTATTTATAGCAACATCAATACAACAGGTACTTATATAATTTATATTTTTTAAATTAAAATATCAAAATAAAATTTAATTTAATTTAATTAATACACTAGGTTACTGAATATTGGACTCAAATGGATATTAATATACGATGGTATATTTTATCATTATTACCAGCAGTTGTACTTTTAGCACAAATACGAAATTTAAAATATCTAGTGCCATTTTCAGTTATTGCTAATTTATGTATTGTTATTGGATTTAGTGTAACATTATGGTATATATTTACTGATTTACAACCAGTTAGTAGTGTTAAATATTTTTCAAGCATTGAACAATTACCAAAATTTTTTGCAACAGTTATATTTGCTATTGAAGGAATTGGTGTGGTAATAATCATTATTATTATTTATAATAATTTAATTTAATATAATATTTCATTATTAATTTAATTAATTTATATATAGGTAATGCCAGTTGAAAATAGTATGAAAAAACCACAACACTTTTTAGGATGTCCAAGTGTATTGAATATAACAATGACCATTGTTGTAACTTTATATGGAGTTATGGGTATTTTTGGATATTTAAGATACGGTGAAGACACACAACCAGTTATAACACTGAGTTTAGATACATCAACAGTGTAAGAATATTTATCATATTAATCATTATAAAAAATAAAAAAATTTTTATATGACAGCTTAAGTAATGAAGAAATATTTGTTATTATTAAATGTTGCAAGTCATATGTTATTTATTAATTATTAATTTATCAATAGATCGGGACAAATGGTAAAGATTCTCATAGCCTTGGCTATACTATTCACTTATGGTCTACAATTTTTTGTACCTCTTGAAATTATGTGTAATGCATTGAGACCTCATTATTCACATAATTTTGCAACTATAGGAGAATCCTGTTTTAGAATTCTCATGGCATTATTAACTGGTAATTAATAATAATAATTTATAATTATATATTTATTTATTTATTTATTTATTTATTAATATATATTTATTTTGATAGTTATTGTTGCATTGGCAATACCAAATCTTGATGCATTTATATCACTTGTTGGTGCTGTATTTTTTTCATTTCTTGGTATTGCTATACCAGCAATTGTCGAGACAATATCCTGCTGGGAAGGACATCTTGGCTTTCTATATTGGAGATTAATTAAAAATATTATTCTATTTGTATTTTCAATGCTTGCCTTGGTAACTGGATCATATGTTGCTATTAATGACATCATCAAAGATTACGCATAATACTTTCTTTTTTTTTTACCAACGTTTTCTTGCATTCTTCATAAAATTTGTAAAGCCACTAAAAAACATCAACTTGTATAAAATAATGAGTCATTTAAGACCCTGAAAATAACTTCCATTATGGTTTTATTTTAAAAGTCAAAAATAAATAAATAAATAAATATGTATTCAAGTCAATTCAAGGACAATTCATATTCAAAAAGAAAAAAAAATGAGGAAAAAAAAAAAAATTAAAAAAAAACTAAGGACATTCGAGAGTCGATGAGCTACAAAAAAAACTTTAAGTGTACCTATTTGAGATGAAAAAAAAAATTATAATAACAATACAATCTATGTTATTTTGTTGAATAAAATTAATGATAATTATAATTATAAATGTCTCAATTGTGATAAAAAATATTATAATATACAAGAATATTATATTATACACAATGCTGAAATAAAAAAAAAATCAGCATTTAATTGTAATAAAATATAATATATAATATATAAAATATAAAAAATACAATATAATAATGATAATAATAATAATAATAATAGTATATTTTTATAAATATTTCATTTACTTCAAGTTACTATAAAAAAAAAAAAAAATTATACTTTTTTTTGTTGTTATATTTAACAATTGTACAAATGACAATGAATGAATTTTAATTATTTCAATTTAATTGTTTATATTTATTATTCCATTCGTATAATTGTATAATTTATTGGTTAATGATAATAATAATATTAAAAATATTAAAAATATGTTTTGTTATTGAAAAAAAAAAAAAAAAAAAAATGTAAGAATACATTGTATATGAATTTTTGTTGATTAGTTTCTTTTTTTATTATTTGTTACAATTTATGTAGTAACTAAAATATTAAATTTTTCAAGACAATTAAATTTACAATCTAGCTAATATTTTATTTATTTAGCATATTATTATGGCAGTTATATAAATTATATTATACTTACAATATCAATAGTACAAAAAAATAATAATAATAAAAATGCATAATCTTATTGGTAAATTATAATACATATAACAATTAATTATCATCATCAATAATAATAGTAATAATTGTATTAATAATAATAATATATTTATAAAGAAATAATTAAAAATAATTATAATAATGAAATTGTGCCTTCTAATTTCAAATTAAAAATATTATTTTAAAATTACGTTTTTTTTTAATTTCCAAGAGGAAGAAAGAAGGCACCATAAATCTAAGATAATTTTACAAAAAAATTAAAAAAAAAAAAACATGAGCCACATTATCACAAATTATAGCATATTTGTTTATTAATATTATTAATTTTTTATTATTATTTTAAAAAAAGAATAACATTATTTATGAAGATACTTTGTATTTCATTGCACTTATTTTTTAAAAATATTATTATTTTAAATGAAAATTATAGTTTTATAAATAATTATATTGAATAATAGTAACACGATATTTATCAAAAATATAATTTTTACCGTAAAAATAGAAAAGAAATAAAAAATAATAATAATAATAATAATAATAATAATAATTAATAACTAAAATTATATTCTAAAATATTATGTACAAAAATAAAAAATAATAATAAGATAGCTAAGAAAAAAATATATTTGAAAATGAATCAAATATTTTAACAATAACAATAATATTAATAATACAAATTAAAAAATAAAAAGTAACCAACATTACATGGTATATTATTCAGTCATGTTCATTTGTTCAATCCAAATTAAAATATTAATGCCATACTGGAGCGATTTTTTTTATTCTTAAAATTATTATTAAAATAAATTTATAATTTATTTCTTTTTATAATATATATATATTTATATGTTGGTATATATAATAACAGTAATAATAATAATAATTATCATTATTATTATTATAAATTTTAATATGAAGACTAAAGGAAGAAATTTACGTTTTTTTAAAATATAAAAAAAAAAAAAATAATTAAAATATTCCTGGCAAAGAAATTAATTGAATTAATTGGATTTATATTAAAATTGTAAAATATTGTATTTTTATTTTTATGGAATGCTCAATAATATTAAGTCCCTGAGAGTGAACTTGATCAAATAAATATGATTAAGTAATTTTGATTTAAAAAAAAGATTAAAAATAAAGTAAAAAGTTGTCAATATATCTATATTATTATTATTATTATTATTATTATTATGACAATATAATTAAAATAAAATAATAATGGTAAGACACAAATCAAGGATAATGTTGTAGTGTTGTATAATTTTAGAATTTTAGCTACACATACCAGAAGGATCAACTAATCCACGTGCAATTAAATCAGCTGTTCCTGGATCTTGTTTAACAACAGCATGTTGTATTGTACCTCGTAATTGTAATTGTGATTCTGGTAAATGTGAACGCAAATGACAAGCAAATTCAATTTGATCAGTAAATGTTCTTTGACAAACACTGCAAAATGATTTTTCAGATGAATATGATTGAGGTGGTAAAGGACCAGAAAAATATGGAGCAGCATGCTGTGGTGGTCCTGATGCTTCTAAATGTGATCTGTAATAATTTTATATTATAAAAATAAATTAAACAAATTAATTTAATTAATTAAATAAATAATAATTTACCTAGCATGATTTGACCACTCTTCTCTTGTTGCTAATACTCGACCACACAATTCACAAGACCAACTCACTGGTTCTTCTTTTAATTTATGATGAATCGTATCTTGACGAGATGATTGTTGTTGTTGCTGTTGCTGTTGCTGTTGTTGATGATGATGCTGTTGTTGTTGTTGTTGCTGAGCTTGCTGCTGCTGTTGTTGTTGTTGTTGTTGTTGTTGTTGAGCTTGTTGCTGTTGTTGTATTTGATTTGATTGAACTTGATTTTGTTGAGTTTGTTGTTGTTGTTGTTGTTGTTGTTGTTGTTGTTGTTGTACTTGATTTTGTTGTGATTGTTGATCTGTAATTGGTGCTGTTGGAGTTGATAGAGGTGTTACACCTGGTCTGTGTCTTAATTTATTCATATGAATAACTAATTTATCTCTTCTAGCAAATGCTTTACCTAAATAATAAATAAATAAATGAATAAATAAATAATTTTAATATACCTATATTTATTTAAATTAAAAACTCACCACAAACTTCACATGAATATGGTTTTTCACCAGTGTGTATTCTCATGTGAATAACAAGTTTATCTTTACGAGCTAATCCTTTACCACAAACAGTACATGCAAATGCTTTTGTTGTTGGTTCACCAGTGTTTGTTGCTTTTGATACTGATCCAGGTCGTGAACTAGTATTATTTGTTGTTCGAAGTGGTTGATTAATTGTTGATACACGATTATTTAAAAATTGTTGTTCATTTGAACCAGGAAATACTGACAATACTCCACCAGGACGTGTCATACCTGGTGCATAATCTGGAGACCTATAATTATTTATAATATTATTTTATTTATTTATTATTATTATTATTATTAATAATAAATAATTGTTAATTTTAATGAAAAATAAAAATATATATACCATGTGCCAATTGAACGTAAAACTCTGACACCATCATCATAACCAAGACCATCATCAGGCAATGTAAAAGTTGGATTTGGTGGTAATTGTGATGATGGCTGTTGCTGTTGTTGTTGCTGTTGTTGTGATAATGTTGGTGGTCCAGGTCCAGTTAAACGTGCCTGAGCTGTTTGTTGGGCCATGTGTTGTTGCAATGATGCATGTGCCACTGCATGAACTTCAGCATATGAAATACGTTGTTGTTGTTGTTGTTGTTGCTGCTGCTGCTGTTGTTGTCCATTGCTTGGCATCTTATCTTTATCAGCCTTTATTATAATATTTAATAATAATTATTATTAATGATTTATATATATTTATAGTTTAAGTGATTATGGAAAATTGTATGTTTCAAATAAAACTAGTTGCTTAAATTAATTGATATGTGCGCACTGCGTCAAAGGCATTTAGTGCATAATAAAAATAATATGTACAATAGACATTATCATGATTCGTGACTCAAAGAAGTAAGGTATTGTAGTAAGGTCAACGAGTTGATTTGCCACCACTGTACAAATATCAATTCTAAACGAGCGTCGTATTACGATGATTGTATAGCGATTTACTGCTGTTGCTGCTGCATCATAAATAAAAAAAAAAACCAGTCTCTTTCACTTTTTTTTGTCTCTTTTTCCCCGAATCATTTAATTACCTTTTGTGTATGTACAAATAAATAAATAAATCTTTTTTAAAAAAATAACAAATAAATTCATCATTCAGCCAATGATATTTAATTCCACTTGTTGCTCATATTATTTTATTGATTGATAAATAATTAAATATCACAATAAGGTCCAGAAAATAAAACGCATTTTATGTATGATTACACGAAATGGGCGATCCAATATAAATGTGTAGACAGTGGGTCAAGCAAGACAAAAAAGAAAAAAAAACAAATAAAATAAAATTGACATTAAAAATAAGTATACTTAAAAAAATATTAATTTTTCAATTAATTGATTAATTTAATTTATTTTTAATATAAAATAACAAGCAAAATGCAGCGTGACGAAGTAGACTGTTAGTAAGTTTGACTGGCCAATATCAAAATATATAAAATGTTGGAGCACTAATATACTTTTAAGAAATAATAAAAATAAAATAATAATATAAAAAAAGAAGAAGAAAGCAGCGAGACGATGGCAAAATATAAGAAAATATATTTTTAAGAGTGGAGATGCTGTTGAGTTGCTGAGACTGGTTGAGACGACACGATCAACAAAGAATAGATAGAAAAAGATAAAAATACAATGGATAGTAAAATATTTATGAATGCATTTATATATATAAATACATATATGTATATTAGATTTGCAGTATATATATATATATATATATATATATACAAATGGATCACCAAAGATTAATAATCATCTACTTTAGTAATTGTCATGGACAAGTTGTTCAATAGTTGCAATGCCAACAACAACAATTGGCCCACTTGTAGTATAAAATGATAATCATTAATCATTTATAAATTGTAATATACGCATAGAGATATAAATAATATATAATGTACAGGTATATTTCTACTATTTGATTGTTGTTATTGTGTCTGCATCCGTGTTGTATCCGGCTAGTCACAGTTTGAGCAGTGCTTCGGCCTGTTGGCCTTGACACTGCCATTGAAATTTTCAAACTAAAAAAATTTATTGTATTAAATTTTTATAGTTTATTATGAAAATTGAATAATTAATAAATTAATAGATTTTATACTATTATATTTTTATTAAATATTATTATCATTATTATTTTGATGATAATATTTAATAAAATAAAATAAAATATGTTGGTTTGTCATTGAAACAGATTTTCTCATCTTGAAAGACACATCAGGTGGATTTGTAAATAATATTTGACAAAAATAAATAGACATATAATAACTGAAATTTTTTAAAATACAATAAATAATTACAGTTGAGAATAAAAAAATACAAGAATAAGTATAATATATATATATAATAAGGCGAGACAAATAAAAAAGAAAAGACTTTCGTTTTTCACAGCGTGGTGACGACGCAAGCTAACATTGCGTCGATCAATAGATTTTACAATTATTTTACTATATGATATGTCTATACCTATTATTATTATTATAGCTATATAGATATATAAATATATTGAATCAAATATTATATTATTATAAAATAATATAGATATCATTCTTTATTTATAAATATATTTTTTTATATGATGAAAATAAAAAGAGAATTTTATTGTTGACCAAGTAAAATTAAATTTATCATTTTGTTTTTTTTTTTTTTTTTCTATTTAAATATTAATATTCAAAACAACAACCACGTGACTTGTATGAATTGATGATAATTATAATAGCTAATAGAGAATACTTGTAATAACAGCTGGAATTGATAATTATAAAATTTATATTTTGTTAATGATAAAAAAATAAATTCTTACTTGATTATTTAGTGATTGTGCCATTTGTTTTAGACTTTCAGAATAATTTTTTAATAGTGATTCAGTGGTCAAACAAGTCATACGAAAATCATAAACAAATTCCAATTTGTTTATACAATTTTGACAAATATTTTTAGGTAATCCATCTTCTTTGCTTATCTGTAATAATTAATAAATGTATATCATTAATATGATGATGATAGTTGATATTAAATATTAATAAATAAATAAATAAATATAAAAACTCACTACAGAAGGTATACAAGTACGTATTTTAAATAGCAACTGTCTTTGCTCGGCTTCCTTGTCAAATATTGGCGTCTGATGATTACCTTTGACTGAACACAGTCGGCATAATTCAGATAATTTAAAATCTTCAAGCATTGCCATTATATTATTAATACAATTAATTTAATATCAAAATTATTATTATTAATTAATTATTGGTTATTAAACCAATATAGTTAAAAAACTATAGATACACAGCTATCATATCATATACATATATAATAAAATTGTTTTTTCTTTTTTTTTTTTGATAGTTGATGCGGCACTTGTTTTGTGTGTGTGTTGAATACACCGGTTAATAATAATTATTATTTTATTTTATTTATATTACAGATTTTAATTTAAAAAAAAAAAAAAACATGTATTATCTGTATGTCATCACAATATATATTGAAAAATCATACTATATGTTTATTTATTTATTTATTATTATATATAGATATATTTTGATTGAAAATAATGATGATATAGAGGTATGTTTGTACTTTGTAGTCCTTTAAACCGGAATATGTCAATGTCGCCATTTTTAAGATCATACACACACACACATGAACATTTGGCATCATCATCATATATCATTTACCACACACACAATCATACATTATGCATTGTACGACATCTTGTGTTTATTTTGAAAACTAAAATGTTGATAATATAGGTTGTTGGATTATCAACTAAATTTAAATTTAAAAAAATTACATTTTTTTTTTTTTTTTTAAATTCTAAATTATAATAGTAATAATATATATTTCATTTTATGAATGTATTTTAATAATGTTTCAATTTAATAAAATAAATAAATAAAAAATTTAAATTAATTATATTTTTTTTTCATAAAAAAAACATGTCAGTGTCAAATAATTTTATTTATCTATAATTATATATATATATATGTATGTAGAGATAAAAAAATTTGAATTAAATATAAATAGATAGAAAATGGAGATATAAATAGAGTTTTTATTTTTATTTTTTTTTATTAGTTAAAGTCTATAATTTCATTGAATTTCACTTTACAACAATTTAAATCAGGAAACTTGATCATAGTTTATAGTATAAATTGTATATATATGTATACCTGTGTATATTATGATCTACTTTCGTCGTCGATGCAGTCTACAGCCTACAGCCTCACGCCCATTTTACTTTTTTACATATATACTATTAGTATATCATACAAGTACATTTATTAAATTTTAAATGTTTATTTCTGGTTTTCATTTTAAATACGCATATATTTTATATTTTATATACTGCAACATTAATAATTATTTTATAAAACAATACTTGATATATACTTAGTTATATATATAGGTATATTCATTGTTTTCCTGTTTTTTTATTTTTTTTAGAAACAATAATTTATTTTCAAAAAAAAAAAAAAAAACATAAATAATACAATAGCTACTATATAGGTATATTGATATATGTATTTAGTATTTTCCTACATTTTTTATTAACACTACTATTAATATTTGTAGAGAAAAAAAAAATAAAAAAATATATATATATAAATGTATTATTAATTTTAAAAGTGGAAAATTTATCGCACATCCATTTAAATAGGTGACAGAAGAATTGAAAAGTCGAGAAATCATTGGACCATAGAAGGTGGTGGTAGTAATTTAAAAGTGGTAAACTACCATCCCCAGTTGTTCCATCAACTATAAAATTGTTCTCTGAAACGCGCGCCCGTTTCAGAAAGACTCTCTGTATGCTCGGGCATACTCTTGTCATGGCAACATTACATGTAAGTTTTACATATAAATTAATTTTAATCGTATAAATAAATATTTTTTATAAATATATTGTTATAAAATAATATAATATTATAATAAAACAAATTAATATAAATTTTAATTTTAATTTTAATTTTAATTATAAAATATCAGCTTTATTTTCATGGAAAAATATAAAATTGAAATTAAAAAATAAAAAAAAGTTTTTTTAAAAATACTAGCGAAAGGCAAAGTCAATTCATGTGTTTGACTTTCTATATTTGAGCATTATATGGTTAAATTGCAGTACAGCCATAACAAGTTTATTATCGTTTATCTTTTTTTTATTATTTTTTTATTTTCTATAAGTAAGTATATGTATATAATTGCTGATGAAAATAAATTGAAAAACAACTTTCCATTTTATTTATTTGGTAAATTTCTATAATGTTTTATAATTTTTTTATTTTATTTTATTTTTATTCAGTTAATACTTTTGGTTGCATTACCCCTGTGTCATGCACAATTTTCAATTCAAGGACCAAGTGATGGTAATAGACGTTCTCAAGGTCTCAAATATGATTCACAAAAAGGAATTCAATATGATGATCAATCTGGTAAGTCATTATTGTCAAATATTATACATATACGTATTAATTAATTTATTATATTTATTTATTTATTTATTTTTATAATAATTATATAGCTTCATTAGATACTGGTGACTTTAGTATACAAGGTGCATCTGATGGAAATTCAAATTTTCAAATACAAGGTGCATCTGATGGTAATTCAAATTTTCAAATACAAGGAGCAACTGATGGAAATGCTAATTTTCAAATACAAGGAGCAACTGATGGAAATGCTAATTTCCAAATTCAAGGAGCAACTGATGATAATTCAAATTTTAGAATTCAAGTACCAACAAATGGTGAGGATAGTCAACAAGTTCAAAATAATTATGGAGGAAATAGAGGCTCAGGAAGAGCTTTGCAATATCAAGATCCTTCTGGTTAGTCTATACTTTATTATTATTTCTTTTTTTTTTTTTTTAATAATAAATTAATTAATTATTCAACATGAAAACAGGTTTACAAGTAAATTGGAAATCTTATCAACCAGCTGCAAAACCTCAACAACAACAACAAGATGATTATGTACCAGCTCCAGTGGCACCTCGTCGTAAAGGACCAAGAAGGCATCAGCAAGTACAACAAGTACAACAACAACAACAACAACAACAACAACAACAACAACAGCAAGAAGAACCAGAACCAGCATTTAAAAATTACAAAGTTTTTGATAAAGCACCACCAACAATAAAACAAATTCTTCAATTTCAACAACAAATTCCATATCTCAATAGTATTCCTGAACACTTGAGGTTTTAAATAATATTTAATTTTATAATTTATTTATTTTTTTTTTTTATAAATTTATTTATCATTTATAGATATGATTTTCAAAGTACTGCTGTTGCAACTGCTTCTGCACCACAACCTCAACCACAACAACAAGAACCTGTTGAAGAAATTCAACGTCCATTGCGTAATCGTCAAAAATTACGTGGATCAACAAGACAAAAACGACTAGCACAACAAAAAAATCAACAACAAAGAGTTGCTACACAGCCACAGTATACTGAACCAAAACCAAAACTTTCAACAAATATTCCATCACAAATACAAGATATTTTACAGTACCAAGCTAAAATTCCATATCTCAATCAAATTCCTGAACAATGGAGGTTAATATATATTTATTATTTATTATTTAATTTTTTTTATCATAAAAGTACAATTGACTGCATTTTATTCGTAATCTAATTGGTTTAAATTTTTCAGCATTTGTTTATAATTAATATTTTTCAATTTTTATTAGGCAAATGTAATGACTGAAGAGGTATTCAAATTTTTTTTTTTTTTTTTTCGAAAAAATTTTAAATTTTTATTAGGAAAATATGATGACAGAAGAGGTATTCGAATTTTTTTTTTTTCGAAAAAATTTTGAAATTTTATTAGGCAAATATAATAACTGAAGAGGTATTCGAATTTTTTTTTTTTTTGAAAATTTTGAATTTTTATTAGGCAAATATAATGATCGAAGAGGTATTGAATTTTTTTTTTTCGAAAAAATTTTGAATTTTTATTAGGCAAATATAATGATCAAAGAGGTATTTGAATTTTTTTTTTTCGAAAAAATTTTAAATTTTTATTAGGAAAATATGATGACCGAAGAGGTATTCGAATTATTTTTTTTTTTTTTTCGAAAAAATTTTGAAATTTTATTAGGCGAATATAAAGGATAAAGAGTAATCGAGTTTTTTTGGGAAAAATTTCGAGTTATATCAGAGTTGTGGGGCTTGAAAAGAGCTATTTAAATCCGTACATACTTTTTTTTTAGAATTGATATTAATTAATCGAAAAATTAATCGAAAAAATTTCGAGTTATATCGAAGTTTCAGGGCTCGAAAAGAGGTATTTGATGCGATTTACACTTTTTTTCTAGGATTGATAATTTTCAATATATCGATATTAACTTATCGAAAAATATATCGAAAAAATTTCGAGATATATCGAAGTTTTAGGCCTCGAAAAGAAAATTTCAAATCGATTTATATATTTTTTCTAAGATCGATATTTTTCGATATATCGATATTAACTTATCGAAATATGTATCGAAAAAATTTCAAGTTATATCGAACTTTCAGAGCTTGAAAAGACGATTTCAAATCGATTGATACATTTTTTCTAGGATCGATATTTTTCGATATATCGATAGTAACTTATCGAAATATGTATCGAAAAAATTTCGAGTTATATCGAACTTTTAGAGCTCGAAAAGACAATTCCAAATCAATTTATACATTTTTTTTAGGATCGATATTTTTCGATATATCGATAGTAACTTATCGAAATATGTATCGAAAAAATTTCGAGTTATATCGAACTTTCAGAGCTCGAAAAGACAATTCCAAATCAATTTATACATTTTTTCTAGGATCGATATTTTTCGAGATATCGATAGTAACTTATCGAAAAATGTATCGAAAAAATTTCGAGTTATATCGAACTTTTAGAGCTCGAAAAGACAATTCCAAATCAATTTATACATTTTTTCTAGGATCGATATTTTTCGAGATATCGATAGTAACTTATCGAAAAATGTATCGAAAAAATTTCGAGTTATATCGAACTTTTAGAGCTCGAAAAGACAATTCCAAATCAATTTATACATTTTTTCTAGGATCGATATTTTTCGAGATATCGATAGTAACTTATCGAAAAATGTATCGAAAAAATTTCGAGTTATATCGAACTTTTAGAGCCTGAAAAGACGATTTCAAATCAATTAATACATTTTTTCTACGATCGATATTTTTCGAGATATCGATAGTAACATTTTTAAAAATTCATCGAAAAAATTCGAATTATATAATTTTGAATTTTTATCAGGCGAATATAATGACCGAAGAGGTATTTGAATTTTTTTTTTTTTTTTTCAAAAAAATTTTAAATTTTTATTAGGCAAATATAAATGATCGAAGAGGTATTTGAATTTTTTTTTTTTTAAATTTTGAATTTTTATTAGGCAAATATAATGATCGAAGAGGTATTCGAATTTTTTTTTTTTTAATTTTTAAATTTTTATTAGGCAAATATAATGATTGAAGAGGTATTCGAATTTTTTTTTTTTTTTTTAAATTTTGAATTTGTATTAGGCGAATATAGTGACCGAAGAGGTATTTGAATTTTTTTTTTAATTTTAAAATTTTATTAGGCAAATATAAAGACCAAAGAGATATTTGATTTTTTTTTTTTCGAAAAAATTTCAAATTTTCATTAGGAAAATATGATGACCAAAGAGGTATTCGAATTTTTTTATTTTCTTTATTTTATAGAAATTTTGAATTTTTATTAGGCAAATATAATGACCGAAGAGGTATTTGACCTATAGAAAGTTATCGGAGAACTTTTAGAAAAATTAGAATATTAAAATTTAATAATGATAAACAAAAATTATTCAACATTCGGTATACCTTCTCACCTGTTCTATTATCCTGTTACTATTTAAATAGTTTTTGAAAAATAACTTATCATTTATTTTTAATTATTATAATATTTTCATGTATCTGTTTTATTTTAGTTAACTAAAAAAATTTTAGTTTAATTACACCTTATCGACGTCAATTCTTCAATAATATAATAATAAAAATCATTGCCTATTTAATGTTATTTAGAGCCAAAGGCGCGTACTCGGCCTCGTATTATAAAAGTAAACGGTTAAAAAAGATGTTCAATTTATTAATTATTATAAATTTATTTAATATTAAATTAGATATGAAACTTTATTGGAAAAAGAAGGAGCCCAAATTCAGCCACAATATCAACGCCAGCCAGAACCTGAACCAATCAGACACAGTCAAAAAGTCAGACAAAGACGTCAAGTACAAAAGCAACAACAACAATATCAAGAGCCAAAACCCCATTATAATCCTAATGTTCCATCTCATCTTCAACAAATTTTAAGATTTCAATCACAGGCCCCATATACCAGTGTTATACCCGAACAATTTAGGTAAATTATTTGCTATTATTATAAATAAAATAAATATAATATTATAATTATTCATTTAATTTAAAAAAAAAAAAAAAAATAGATATGAAAAATTAGCAGCAGCTGCTCAAGGACATCGTCAAAAACGTCAAGCACAAAAACATCAAAGCCAAGTTGACTTATCAAAGTATCAAAGAGTATCACAACCATCAATTGAAACACTTCCTAAATATTCAACAAATTTACCTGGTTCAATAAAACAATTACTCCAATATCAATCACAAGCACCATATGATATTATTGCAAATAGAATAAATTATAAATTGGATAAACCATATGTACCTCAGCCAATTGTTCCAGCTCCAATATCACAAATACCTCAAACAAATCCACAATCAATTTACAAGCCAATTCAACAACAACAATCAGCTCAACCTATCTATCGACAACCACAACCACAACCACAACCACAATTACAATCACAGTTTCAACCATCACAACAATATCCATATCAACAACAGCCACAAACTTTACAACGACCAATCTATCAACTTGCTCAAAATCAATACGTACCATCTCAACCACAATCACAACCACAACAACAATATTCACAAGCAACAGCAGCAGCAGCAACAACAACAACACAACTTCAAAAACCAATTTATCAACCATATAATCAAAAAAACAATCAAGCTATTTTATCACCAGCACCACAATCACAGTTGATCCGTGCTCAATCACATCCCAATGCCATTTCTCAATATAATTATCAAGCAAGTCCTTACAGACAACCAGCCAATATTATTCGTCCAGTTACTGAAAATCAATACTGATACTATTCTGTTACTATAATTACAATCAATATTAAGATGTTACTTTGTTACTATATTATTATTAATTTTTATGTTTTTTTTTGACAATATAATATAATATTGCAAATTTATTAATAAAAATGATGATTTACTTAATTACATTTATAAATATTTTTTTAATGATATATACAAAGTAGGAGAACACATGTGATACTACTGATTGATATTATTGATACACCTGTGAATTAATTTTTTGTAATTTATAATGATAATAAATATATAATGTCAAGTTTAATTTTTAAATTGTATTGTTTTTATATAATTACAAATATAAAACCTATATTTTTTGATTAACATAAATTTATATGGTTTGTAATTCAAATTGCAAATTTAGATATAAAATAATTATTGAAAGAATAAATTGGGTGTGGTTTTTTATTTTTGAAAAAAAAAAATAAAAATAATGATAATAATAATACTTGTATAATATATAATTGCAGTTTCTAATATTATTAATTATGTTTCTTTAAAATCAAAGTAAAAGTATAAAATTTCAACAAGATAAAATTTGATATAGGTATTTAAATACTGCAGCAATTGCGTTATTAATTATTATGAATGTCAATGCAAGTATGTATACATATAGGTATACTTGTATATATATATATGATATCTATTGGCAATTGCCACTTACTTCCTGTTGTTATTAAAACTGGATTAATTCAGATCAATGAACCATGAAATAAATAAGTGGTGGTTACACATATATATAAACAAGTTGTGTGTGTCTATATAGTCTTTTTGCTTTCTAGTCATATAAATAGTCATATATTATATACAAGTGGTGTAAATAATAATATTGTTATTTTTGCTGCAGAGTCCAAATAGACTTGTTTCTCTTAAATATATACTAAATTATTTTTTGTACTTGTTAATATAAATTTTTAAATTATCATGAAGTATCTAGTAAGTCAATTTATTTATCAATATAATAATTATTTATTTGTTTATTTATTTATTTATTTATTTATTTATAGATAATAATTTGTACATTGATGATTGCTGGCACTGTATCAAGTAATGGTAAATATATATATTAATACAATATATTTATATATAGTTATAATTTTAATTGTGATATATATTATGTATATAGTCCGAGTACAAAGACAAGTTCAACAACATCAACAACCACAAAAACAAAATTATCAAGAGCCCATTGTAAATTATCGTCCTTTGAATCAAGCACCAGCTGGTATTCAACAGCTTTTACAATTGCAACAAGCTAGAGAACCATTGATTCACATTCCAGCTCAACCAACTCCAAATTTTAGTGCAATTCCAACACAGCCTCAACATGCCAACACTATTTCATATGGTCAATCACCAAAACCACAATATAATCCGTTACCAGCACCAGCACCAGCACCAACACTATCTCAACAAAAACAACAACAACAACAAATAAAATACAATCCAGTACCTTTACAACGGCCACAATACAATTTAGCAACTCTTCAACAACAGCAACAACAACAACAACAACAACAACCTCAATATAATCCAGCACTTCTTCAACAACAACAACGGCCACAATATAAACCAGTACTTCTTCAACAACAACAACAACAACAACAACAACAACAACAACAACAACAACAAAAACAACAACATCAGCCACAACGACCACTCTATCAAGGTTAAAATTTCAATATAATATTATACTTGAATATATATATACTTACAAAAATGCGTATAAAAAATACAAACTATATTGTTATTTTATAAATGTCAAAGATCTTGAAATAAAATTTTATATAATTAAATTGTTACACACATATATATATATAGGATTTATTGGTATGACATATATAGATATATGATAAAACCAGGTAATTTTATCTCGTGTATAAATTTAATACAACATATTACAATAAAATGGAAAACCATTCAAATTATCGTTTCAATTCACTGACCCATTATACATATGTATATAGGTATATATATAATATATAATATATATGTTACTCGTGTTTCCTGGTTTGGACTGATTTGCTTTCACTGGTAGTTGTTGTTGTTGTTGTTGTTGTTATTGTCAATATTTTACAATGTATCTATGCATGCATATCATACTAATAAGAAATAATACAAATGAAACCGAGTGCAAGAGATAATAAAAGGGGGGATCACTCCACATGATGACAAATTATGAATAAAAATGTTTAAATGAAAATGATTGATCATATTGTCATCATATATGATGCACGCGCCTATTATTTTTATTTATACACATATTATATAAATAAATTTGATGATATATTTCATAATAATAATAATGATATATTTCAATAATAGATAAATTAAAAAAAAAAAAAGTATCACAGCAACAATCGATTGAGGATGGTAAGTGCAATTCATCACTCGAAAAATCAAGGTATCATCATATTATATCACATCACTGGTTCCATTCGCAAGAGGCAAAGTAAATGATGTCTATATTCACTCGTACATAATTTTTTACAGAATATAATATAAGTATACATATATAGAATAAAAAATAAATAAATAAATAAATAAATGTAAACTATTTCAAGCAAACGATTATGGGTCACTTGGATATCCTATCTCTCTCAGCAAGTAAGCAAGTAAGCAAGTAAGCAAGTAAGCAAGTATATATATCTGTCTATATACATACATATATGTATATGCAATATAATAGCAGCTAGTACATACGTATTTATTCATCCCCTCGTCAATCAGTCAGTCAGTATATATATATGTATGCCCTTATTTGTATATATGTGTATGGTGAGTCTATTATCCCCTTTATATAAATTTTTTTTTTTTTCTCGACCCAGTGCTAAACATGTACACCGAAAAACTGCCAAGAGGATTATCGAGTCCATTAAAGTCGCGGACTCTATTATTCGTATACAGTAGGGCATGTTCATGATGACATCAACTGTCTGACAGTGGCGCGGACTTTTCTACTTTTTTTTTTTCTTTTTTTCTTTTTTTCTTGCACTTGAATAAAAAAATTATATTTATATTGCAATAATTATAATGTATATATACATACATACATACATATAAATTATCATGAATTGCGAAATAAATAATGGCAACATATTTAAATTGTTTGTGATATTATATCACAGCAATCACACAAATTTTATTATTTTTTCAATATAATATAATATATATAATTTATTATATCGCAAATAGTGAACAGAACCCGCGCCACTGCAGTTGTACACAAGGGGTCATAGAAGGCAAATTACAAAAGGAGGATTACCGGCAGCTGGGCAACCAGAGCAACCATCATCATCATCACCATCATCATCATCGTCATCGTCATACAGGGTTTTTTTTTGGTTCTCGGCTTGGCATGTCACACACACTCGGTTGCCTCGAGAGGCCTTTGTCCCGCGACGCGCATTGGTAACATAATTATTATAAAGTTATAATACAAGCCATCGGGTTTGCTCAATCAAAGGGGTGGTCTTTAATTGTCCAAAGAAACCACGACGGTCTCCAAGTACTTTTACAATATTTTTATTTTTTTTTTCTATTTGTTATTGTGTATATATATATATTATTTCTCCAACGCAAATTTGCAATATTGTATATATATATAATGCATCTGCAGATTGTGTATGACATACTGCATCTACATATATACATATAATTATTATAACATAATTTTATTATTTTTCTATATACATATGTATACATATAGGCGCACATTTATAATTATTTTCAAAACTATAATTAAACAGCAATTATTATATTTGCAATTATTATTATTATTATTTAAAAAAAAAAAAAAATCAAAAGGTATACAAGATAAGGATTGTTGTTGAGGATTTGTTGAATGTTTGAGAGAAAAAGCGTGTGAATTGTGTTGCGGTCTAGCAACTGTATGATTCCAATAATTGCACTTAATCCTTGAGGGTGGCAGCACGCGGCCGACGGCGGTTGATGACATCCCCGGATATAAAAACCCTTTTCATAAATTTGTCCTTATTTGTCTCTTGCTATATGTTGTTGCTGTCATTGTCGTTGTCATTATCTTGCAGCTTCTATACCATACACGCATATACTCTTGATTTCATTCATTTACTGGCCTCAGCGTATTAATGCCGACCCGATGCTTGGGATTTCTTTCAATAACAAAAAAAAAAAAAAAAAAAACAATAATCGAGAGACAATATTACATATATATATATAGATATATCCTGCGAATATAATATGTATTTTTTCTACAATCGACGGAGATATACATATAGACTTAATCTATATTTGAATCAACGTGTGGATTTTTTTATATGCATATACATTTGCCAGGCGTGAAGATTATCGTGTCATCATAATTATTATTATTATTGAGATATATATTTATGTATTATTTTCTTAAATTGAAATAACACACTTGAAATATGCATATTTTATACATATATATTTTATGATGATAATAATAATAATAATGAGAAAAAAAAATAAATAAATATATTAAATGGGTCGAGAGAGACTTTGATGCACGCACGATTCCATTGTAGACGTAATTTTAGAGCGTAAAAATGTATGATGGCGGCAAAATAAATCTGGCCAATCACAGAATTTAAGGGATGACAGCTGCGCATCCCTTCGAGACTCAACACACTGTGATGTGTATATGATGTAGTCTTCTTTTTCTTTGCATACATATATAGGTATATATTCTATATGAATCTTCTTTTATTGTGAATATATATATATATATGTATATGTAGGTAGGTAAGTATATAGAATTATTCTCGGGGGAGAAGACCCAAAAAAGAAGCACACACGCGGTCCCCTAACTTTATGATTTTTGCCTTCATGAAGTCAGCCATAGTCAAAAGACTCGTTTTTCATTTTGCAACGAAATACATGAATCTTTTGATCGCAAGCCATAGATACGAATTCTACAACTATTTTTATGCTTTTATATTTTATTTTATTTTATTTTATTTTATTTTATTTTATTTTATTTATTTTTCTAAATATATTATCGCAATCTATGTATAACTTATACAATACATAAAATATATATAGATATAAAAATGCAAAGTTTTTTTTTTTTTTTTCACTAAAAAAAAAATCAGTGTAATTATACATAGGTACCAATAAGTACTTTTGCCTTTTTTTTTTCCATATTACATGGTATATATACGTAATATAAAATCATCAGATTGATCAGTGTCATGGCAGCAATGAGCCCCTCAATGACAATGACCAACCAACACATAATCTCTTTCCATTATCAAAAAAGACATAATGGATGCATCACTGCGACAATCAACACAACTAAAGAGGGGGTTCAAGAGTATTTTACGCCAGTTGACACATACACAAAAATTTTATATATATATATTATATGTCATCGGTCCAACCATCAAGGGTCGAAAAAATATATATCTCTCCAAAAAGGGGGAGGAGAAATCATTCCAAGTGCCCCACATCAGGAGCATCATCATTCCACTTATATAAATAATAAGTCCTGCCTCTCTCTCTAATTTTTTTTTTTTTTTTTTCACTTTGCATATAAATAACAATGATAGTGATATAATATACGAAAAAAAAAAATATATATATATATAAAAAGTATAAAAAATAAAATAAAAAAAGTGAATAAATGCACCCACCTTTATAGCCACGAGCTTTATTTTATTAAATTCCTGACACGAGCTTGTTGGCCCTAGCACGTGCAAATATTTCATTGGAGGGTTAAAAATATATAGGGAAATGACTTAAGAAGCGAAATATATATATATTTAATAAAAATAAAATTATTATAAACAGAGATTTTTTCATTTCAGGTGATGAAAATTTATGTATACTCATCATTCTTGTTTTTATTAATATTATATTTTTAAAAAGTTGAATAAATTTTTAATGTCTTGCATAACTTGAATTATTATACTCTTGTTCACGCAGTTTATAAGTTTATATATATATTTAAATTTAAAAATATCAAGAAATTCTTAAAAAATTTTATAAAAAAAATTTTTTAATTTAATATTCAATGCAACCATGTATATATATAAATTTAAAAATAAAAAAAAAAATAATATAATTAATTAGTTAAATACAGTATATGCATGGGGTACTTGGTCGTATATACGCATATATACATAAATACCATAATTAATTGACGAGGCAATGTGTTATTGGCGACAAGGCTGACTAAATATATGTATATACTACTTGCCTTGCCACTTGGATATTGTGTCTATTATTCAACTATTTTTCCGTTTTGTTGCGTCGAAACAATATATAAAAAAAAAACATGATGAAAAACTCGAGTGGTTATCCAGGACCATTTTATTATTATATATAGGTACATTCAATTTAATATATTGCCTTGACGAATTTATAAATCCTTATGCACAACCAATCAATCCAAATTGTAACATCCATTGTAAATATATATATAGGTATTATTGGCATGTATATATATATGTATATACGCATATAATAAAATAAAATACATACGCATGTATGTATAGCGTGTCAATATCTATAGGCTTTAGATAAAAATTATACAACTCCTTCAATTTCCCCACTAATTTCATTGTCCAGACACAGGCATCAATGTTGCGTTTTTGTTACAAACTGTTGTGTGTAACACTCGTTCAATTTTTTATTTTTTTATTTTTTTTTTGTTATATACATATACTCTGCACCCCTATAAATATACAACAGTATATAGCAGTAGAACCTCTTGAACCAGCCTTGTTGTTCCCTGGGGGCAATAATATATATATATATATACAGTAACTCGTCGTAGTAATAACTATATATATATTGTGTATAATATTGTATATATACTTGTATTGCTTGGTTTTTTTTTTTTTTTTTTTTTTTCTCTCTCTTAGACTTGCTCTAAAAATATAATGAGTGTAAATTTAAAAGAAAGAGAAGGGTGGTTGGCTGATTGACTGGTTGCATTGAGAACAAGGTGCGTATATATGCAGTAATACAGCATTGCCCGGTGGGAATTCTCAACCACTTGTTTGTATAATTGTATTTTATAAGGCCAGGTTAAGGAATTCAATTTTTTAACAACAATAATATATATGCGTGTTTCAAATTTCAAGTACACCAAGTATACCTATATATAAATAGTAAAGGCATATGTGGTCGACTGATTCAAATAATCAAATACTCTGTTTTGTTATATTGTTATACATATGTATATAACAATAATATTCATCACTCATTTGGAAATGCTACTGTTTTCTTTATAAAATTGTATATTATTATTATTATTATTATAGGTATTATAGGTATATATTTGCGTATTTATACCTATTTATTATACATATATATATATCATCGAATCTATATATGTATATCGAAACGCTAATTGGGCGTATGAACGACTCAATTCTTTACATATCAAATGCATATATATACGCACAAAAGGGTATCACAACTATACTTGTATATATTTTTCAAGAGTTTGATAATATATATATATATATACATATAAATTCGCATATATTTTAAAAATGATACATATAAAGTTGAATGGGCGGATTGTTTACCCGAGTAATTTGTCAAGAAATATAATGGAACAAGGAGGGTAAGTCCGCGCGTCAAAGGTTCATTATATTGTTGGGGATACAAAAAAAAAAAAAAAAAAAAAAAAAAAAAATGAAAAATAAACGAAAAAAAAAAAATAAAGTGAAAAGCCGACTGACTTAATCGTCGTCGGCAAGACAACATGGGTTAAGTTTTTCCGGTTGATGCAACGCATTTTACACAGACAAAAAATATATAAATAAAAGAAACAACAACATGAAAATAATGTATAGATATATATTTATATATATATAAAATGACAAAGAGAATAAAGACATATTGCCGCCGCATTCTGACCTTACCTGCAGTGGCTGACGCCTCTTAAATCTTACAACTTTATGGAACCACTTGTAACAAACTTAACGCTTGACTTTGCAATTTTCATCAAAATCATCAAAACCATCAAAACGATATACCGATGTTGTGGAATATAACTGTATATAAATTTACCATAAATAATAAATATGTATTTGGTATATAGTAATAGACTTATTTGACGGCAAACATCAAATGTTTATCGATTTATTTTCAAAACTATATATAATATTTTATTATTTTATTTTTATTTTTAATGAAATTGAAATTTATATATATATTTGTAAACAATAAATTATGACATTGTTATAAATATATATTTAAAAATCAACCAAGCAAATCATAAGAGTCACTTGTCTATATGTATATAAATGGTATATTATCAATCCCGCATCACCATTCACCACCTCTCAAAAATTCAAAAATTTATTAGCACATTCGTGAGAATTTATTTCATACTTGTACATTTTTTTATTTCTTTTTTTGCTATTACTGTTTATGTACCTATAAGTATTTATCAACAAAAAACAACCCAGCTCAGTGGATGCGTAAGATTTAGGTATATAGGTGTATATACTTGATATTATAATATACGTACCCTGACGAATTTTATAAGTATGTATATGTATATATAAAAAAATAAAAAAAAACTTTTATAAATTTGTTATAATATTATATTTTATTGTTGTTGTCTGCATATATTTTTTTATTTTTTTTCTTATTTATATATTATTTGATTGTATATATACATAAAATATAAAATATATTGACTCAGGATCAGATCAGGTTTGTAAAACCAAATCTATTATAAATCCTGAAAAATAAATAATAAAATTCAAAATGAAAAAAGAAAAAAATATATATTTTTTAAAAATGATAATACTCTGTGTGTATAGAAGTGCTTGCATTGAAGAAATTATCCTAAAGTATATACATTGCCACGGGGTTAAGTGTCTTTTTTTTTATTTATATTTTTATTATAAAGTTTGATATTTAGTTGGCATTACAATTGAGTGAGATGTGTAAAGATATTAATGTGGCCAAACATTTGGTCTATACATATACATGTAGAAACCCAAACAACATAAGAGAATATAAAAATATATATGATAGAAACACAAATGACAGAAGCCCAAGGAAGCCAAGAATCTTTTGTGCTGCGATTACCACTCAAATCACCATGAAATTTTCATGGTATTTTTATACTATTGTTAAAAAAATATATAGGTATATCAAGGTATATTTTGTATTTTATTTATTTCAACTTTTAAATTATTATTCAACATTATTTTATTTTTTTTTTTTTCGTTTAAATTTTATATTTACAGTAATTTTTCTAAAGCTATATATTTATTTACATAAGCTGTAATATTTATTTTCTCAAATTATGATTGCATTGATAAAGTTGTTATCAATAATAATAATAATAATAATAATTTAAATAATTTATATATAATATATGATATAATGTCACACTGGGCGGTATTATAATTAATATTATAATATGGGAGGGCTTATTGCGTTGGCACTCGTTTTTTTATTGTGCATATTATGTATATAATAATAATAATAATAATAATAATACATACACTGCACATTTAAAATTGTCATATATATATATATATATTTATATTTATCTATTTATATCTATATGTATTAATTTAAAATCAACATCATGCAATGAATACATATACATATGATATTATATTATATGATATGATATGATATGATTTGTTGACATCACAGTTTTTTTTTATTTAAATAATAAATAATTATTATTTATTTGACGTATTTTTGTACATGTCACAAATAATTTTTTCAATATGTATACCACCAATAGTACTACGAAAAAATAATTCTTCAATAGCATGTGGTGATACAGAACGTAATGTTGGTAATAACATTAAAAGTTTACCAAATCTTAATTCACCAAATGTTGCACCATTTAAACGTTGACCAAGTGCTATTTGTGCACCATAATGTAATCTAGCAACAGCAGCTGGATCACGTAATTTACATATTGAATTTGGTGATGCTGAACCACTACTACTACGACTACTTGGTACTATTTCACAATCAAGACCAGCTTTAAATAATACAATAGCTTTTATACATGCATATTCATGATAATCAAGATTCATTGAATTAAAACCAGCAAGTGTTTCACGAAATCTATTAACTTGTAAAATTAATGGAATATTTTCATTACCAGGTGGTACAAGTGCTGATGGATCAAGTGTTGGTACCATTTGTGCAGCACCTAATAAAAATAATTCACGCCATGATGCTTCAATAAGTGTTAATTGATCTTCAATTGTTAAACCAGCACTTGTTACTAAATCTCTTGTCCAACTAACATTCATAAATAATAAACGTGCTGCTGTTTCTTTAACTGAATCAGCTGACATTGTTGGTGTTAATATTGGTAATGTTGGTATTGTTGTTAAATTATTTGATAAATTTATTGGTATTTTATTCATTGTTATTGAATTACAATATACTGAATGTGGTGGTTGTGGTTGTGGTTGTGGTGGTGGTGGTGGTGGTGCTCGTGTTCGTGGTGGTGATGATGATGATGATTGTATTGTTGATTGTGTTGCAGTTTGTGCAACAGTTAATCTTGTTTGACTTGATGATTTTGGTAATGCAAGATCAAGAACAGCTCCAGTTGATGATTGATGTTGATGTAAATGTTGATGTTGTACACTGCTCATCATAATATCTGGTGTTTTAAATAAATAACCCATTTGTCTTCGTAGAGTTGAATTTCTTGGACCACGTTCATGTTGAACAGCTATATATTTTTTTTAATTAAATATATTATTATTATTATTATTATTATTATTGATATACATATATAGTTGCATGATAGATAATAGATATAATATATATATATATATATATATATATATATACAAACCATCTTTATTCATTCCAGCTTGTATACATTTAGCAAGTCGACAGGATCTGCATTGATTTCTATGTGTTTTGTCAACCATACATCCATGCTCAGATTTAGCTTTGCAAACATATTGACGATTTCGTCTTATTGATCTCTTGAAAAAACCAGCACAACCATCACAAGCAAATATACCATAATGTTTACCAGATGAATGATCACGACAAACTTTACAAGGTATATCATACAATATACGACCTGAAATTATATAAAAAAAAAATAATAAAATTTATTAATTATATACAAATTATAAAATTAAAATCATAATAATGGCCTGCAGTTTTATATACAATAATAGAAAAAATCAGCTCTCATATACAATATATATAGCTATTGAAATGAATTGATTGGTTGATCACAAATCACGATACGATAAAGTGTCGTATTTCTTTTAGTCGTTGCTCACTTGAACGATGAATTAAAAGTATATATTAAACTATGGCCAACAACCACATCCGGTCCATTCACTCTCATTGGATCCCTTGATGGTTGTTGTTGGCTCGTTGCCTCTTCGTTGTCGTTTTTAAAATGCGCACACAATACAACAGCATCAGCATCAGCATCAGCATCAGCATCACCAGCAAAATCAAAAGCAGATTCTTGCTATATTATATACATACATACATACATACACTATTTCATTTTAGAGATTGAAAAGAATAGGTGTATATACGCAAAGAGGGCGGATCACAGGACCCTTTAGCCAAACATATTATAAATTTTTTTTCTCCCTCTATTCCTCTTATGTATTTTATTATATATATTTTTCACTTTTAGTGACGACAGGTATGTTATATACTAACTTGATGCGGTGACAAATCGATGCCATTCAACAACAACAAAAAAAAAAAAAAAAAAAAAAAAAAAGGCAGAAATAAAAATATATATTCTATACACTCATCGAAAATTTAAAATGCTTGTGTTTTCCTTAGCAACATATATTTATAAATGGGTTTGAAGCCAAAATATATATACCTATTACTCTTTCATATGACACCCTTTTCATTCTTTTTTTTTTTACAGAGGTATATTTTATTTGACATATTTCGCACTTTTTCGATGAATATATTGAACCTATAGCTATATATTTATGAATGACTCTATGAATATATACATCAAGAATATAAAATTTTATTTTCTTTTTTCACTTCAAAATATGTCATTTTATTGTCAAATTAAATGATATTATTTGAATGCTAAGACTTATTATAAGAATATTATTTATATATGTATATATATTTATATAAACCTAGCTCACACATGAATCCATTTATTTGTGTGTTGTTGCAGTCAATATTAGTATTTTTAACCATAATAAATTTATCCTATGAATTAATATAGTGCATGTGCATTTTCAGAAAAAATATACATATACTAAAAAATTAATATATAATTGTATCGTGTCACATTGAGCATTGTGCATGCATTGTCCAGTAAATAATGCGCATTGATATATGTACATTACAAATTTTCATTACCTATATATATATACCTATGCATAAATAAAAAAAAAAAAAATGTGCATATTCCGTCTTGGAGGCGGATTTTTCCCATGAGGAAATAAATGATGAAAAAGAAAGTACCGAGTTAAGAGACTTTTTGTCGATAGAATCACGCGATCCGATGACTCGTGAGGGTGAAAATAAAAAAATAAAAAAAAAGATATGTGATAAATAGGGGAAAAATATAAAAATAAAATTTATATATACGCAAGTGTGTGTATATATGTATACCTATATATATTATTTTACGGAAAAATGAAAATATATAGAAAAACAAAACTGAATATTTAAATTGCAAGCTTTCTAATAAATCTTTAATTTACAAATAAAATGTATATAAATAAATTTTTAAAAAAATATTATACATATATCGCATATATTATAGGTAATAATATAATTACACCTATACATATACATATATGCGATAAAATTAAATATTATAATCATAATATTTGATTGGCGTGGTTGTTGAGCCATGGGAATTTAACGTCATGTGTTTAAAACACAAGCAAACATATACTATAATGACAATATTATAACGTAAATTTCGATTAGCCATCAACTGCATGTGAAAAATTTTAAATGAAAAAAAAAATAAATAAATAAATAAATAAAAGGGGACTAATATATACATGTATATAAGCATGTTTTATGCTCGTCATCTGTTTCCAAATATATCATACCTATAAAAGAGGATTCGCAGGGGGTTAAAATTAAAAAATATCATCAAACAACTTGTATACCACTTGTATATTAATATCATATAGATTGCAACTGTCTATATATGATATAGGTATATGTATATATAGGTTTGTGTGACTGGGAAAAAGGGATGACATTGATCATTTGGCTCAATCATGATTATATAGGTATATATTTATATATTTTTACTTTTTTTTACTTCATTGGCTAGCTATTATACATATGCTTATATATTTTATCATATGAAATATAATTTATATTTCCGGCACACTGATTGACAACCAAATGTTGAATTTTTAAACCCTCACTATATACATATATATACATGATTTCATTTATCAATCAAATGTACCTGCCTAGCTATTAGTCAATTAGTGGTGTGGTGATGATGATGAAGAACGGCCACTACTTGCATACCTTCTTTATTATTGAACCATCTGCTTTTATTTTCACATGATAATTTATATATCAACTTGTTCATTTTAATTGTAACAACTGGTGCGCAAAACTAAAATATGTAAAATGTAATCAGTGCGCGCGCTTAAAATAATAAGTAATAAGGGATGATATTATTGTTTAAATATATTATTATTATTAAAAGTGAATTATATAAATAAATGAAAAAGCTGATGACTAGTATTTTATATATCTTGTCGGCACTCTTAACCTTTTAACACTAAAAAATACTTATGACACTGATGGCATTTAGCCGGTTAACGAGGATTTTTATGTTTGGTCCATTTTATTGTGCCAAAGATAATCTTTTTTGCTTCCGTATTTTATTTTTTTGCACCGGTAAAACTCTACTATTTTAGAGCATGTTTTTCCGCTTCTCACCCTTTTTCTTTTGATCACTTCCGAAGGGGTCAGACACACTCAGCGGGTGGCTGGCGACACCAATATATATTTCTGCGATATTTTATATATATATACCTATACCGGCCTATTTGTACGTGCTAAAGATCAAAATTTTATATTTTCTTTTATTTTCTTTTTCTAATAGTATAATATATACTTAAAATTTTTTTTTTTCTTTTTTTATTATTATTAGTATTGAAATAAATATATAAGTATATACATATTTATTATATATAGCACTTACTGGATGATGGCTGCATTTTTTGTTGTGATGAGTCAATATGATTGCGTGTAGTATCTTCACTCTGCATGACAAATTCAGATTTAATTTATTTTTAATTAAAATAAATTAATAATAATCACAAAAATCCTAATTGATAATGTTGATGTTCACAAATATTTTTTATTTAAACAACAAATAATAATAATTAATTAATTAATTTAAACACTAAAACTTTAAAAAATATAAAATTTATATATATATATATATATATATATTTTTAACAATATATTGTTGATTGATTGATTGATTGATGAAAATGATGAATGAAAATTGACAAAAATCACTGATTCTGTGATGTCTTGTTGTTTTGGTTGTTGTCGCAAACTCTTCAACTCTTGAATGAATTGTGACTGACAGTCTTTGGCAACCCAAAACTTTTTGATGGTCTTTGATGGTCTTGATGGTGTTGAGTTGTTTATAGTTTTAAAGATTTATTCTATTGGCTAGGATTCACCCTACTCCCTTAACTAAAGGGCGTTACCCAAAAGGACAGTGGTGCCTCCCTCTGGTCCTTTTACGCAAGTCTATATACAACAACAACAACGAGGGTTGAATATCAATTTTTTTTTTTCTATTCTTTTTACTGTTCCTGCACCCTGTACCCTAGTTTACTAAAATGCATTTACTTTATTTCATTTTTTTTTTTTTTTTTCTCATCCTTGCATCCACAAAATCATATTGTCTTTTGTTCAATTTTATCTCTCACTTGCATTTATTTTATATATTTTTTTTTTAATTTTATTTTCTATATGTATATGCAAGCATTCATTCAATAAACAATATAAATTATATAAAGTTACTTATTTATTTAATTATATTTTTTTTTACATTTAGGAATATATTTAGATTATTTTATTGGTTAAAACTAAAATATATCGACATATTTTTTTTTTATTTTTTGGAGATTAAACTTGATGGCTTTATTTTGTGTAGATCAAACATACTAATGGTTGGGGTTAAAAACATTCGTTAACTGACTAAATGTACACACATATATATATATATACTAATGAATTGAAAAATATCTTTGGCTTTGATTTTTCGTTTCAAATTTGGAAAAAAATCTACTTAAAAAAAAAAATTTAATTGAATATATGTATATAATATATTGAATGTAGATTTTATTTCAATAAAATTTAAGGGATGATTTGAGTGAACAATAAGATTTATCTACTAAACAGATGCACACCCCGTTCTATATCCTTTTTTTTTTAGCTATCAATGACTCTCTGACTCCATTTTGAATTATATCTGATGATGAAAGTACCCTTGCGGGATTTCATATTAAATACTCTGCGTATTTTATTATAATAATAATATATTTGCGTATAATATTCATAAATCAATTATGAAAAAAAAAAAAAAACAAAAAATTAAGTCAGCAAGAATGAAAGCTTTAAAGAAATTTTTTATAAAAATAAAAATTTGATGTTTATAAATTAATTTATAGAGTTCATCCAGGCATGTCAATATATTATAGGTATATTTTTGATTTTATATTTTTGGTGCAGTATGTTGGCAAGATTATCCAGCCATGGCATATAATACATGTAAGTAAATCTGTTGCAAGCAACCTTTCATTTTTCCTTTTTTCTTTTTTTTTTTTTCTCATCTGTCGCATTTATTTTATATATATATATATATATGTGATGTGAAGTATTACAAACTCAATAGCCTGGATAAATATATATATATATATAGATAGATACCACCACATGCGATTTATAAAATATAATAAAAATAAAAAAAAAAGCTAAATAGAGTCGCATTGTCAAGAAGGCAAACTATATACTGACTAAACGGCTGGTAATAGGGACTGAATCAAAATACGATTGTCCTGAACCAGACTGCATATCCTGTCATTATAAGAATGAACATCTCAACATCATCACCCTACATATGCGTATTATACATGTTTTTTTTTTTTTTTTTCTCTATTATTATTATATATTTTGATCCTAGCATAAATTTATATATACGAAATATTATTATTGGAAAATTTAATTAATTAATAATTATATATTTGTATAATGTTCAAAATGTTTCGACGAAAAAATCCCATTCATATATATAGATATAAGCTATAATTATAATATTTAAATAATCACATATATATTGTATACAAATACAAAAGTAGAATTAATAATACAACATAAATACATAAATATATATATATTTTCAAGTAAAAGTAACACCCAAGACAAAAAAAAAAGTAGTAAAATCAACGGGTGGTCATCCACTCTTAGCATCTTATAAGTATATGTTTTTAAGTTATTACGATGCGATCACTACATTTTGTTTGTGGTTTTCATCCCCTATTTTATTTCTCTCTGCATCGATAAATATATAATATACACCTACATGCACACGCATATAAATATATATATACCTTAAAAAAAAAATTCAGTGTATATACCTATATGTATATACAGTAAAACTGAAAAAGTTCAGGTATATAGCTACATGTATGTATATATATAGTTTTCTTATATGTTGCCGCTATCTTTAGCCAACATCTTTCATTTTTTAATTTTTTTTTTTTTCTTAGCTACCTCTCATCTCTTATGTTAGTATGTATAGATATAGAGCGAGACTTTATGAAAATGCGAGTAAAAGGTCCTTAGCTACATGTAGTCTATATAAATATTATAATCCCTTGCATTCAATATATGTGTAGTTATTCCATTCAATAGTTTGTGCCTTGTTTTACTGGTATATTACATTTAACGAGGGACGCCGATCGTATATATATGTATATATATATATGTATATAGGTATATTTAAATCTCATTCCATTCAGTATCCGGAAGTTTTAAACAGTTTTTTTTATTTTTATTATTATTATTATTCCAAATATAGGTGTATATATACATATATGCGTTTTTTATTGTTATACATATGTATACATAGTAAGATTTGCTAATACATCCTGCACAGCTTAACACGTACTCTGTGTGTTTATAATAATTTTAATATATGTATATACATACCTGCATGTAAACAAGTCCAATTACTTGAAAATAATATAATATATGCTAAAAAGCTTGCAAATATATAATACAAGTATATAATTGCATAACAATTTTGTAATATATGTAAATATATGCAAGTTAAATTGATGAATAATGAGTTTAAAAAAATTTAAATTTTGAATAATAAATAAATAATATATACACCTATTATTATTGATTATATTTTTGTAAATTATTGATAAAAAAGTGAGTGAAAATTCTTGAAAAACTAAGTTGACATATAGGTATATGGGTATGTAAAATATATTCAAGGATCGCATCACTACGCATAAAAAGCTGATGGTTATATGGGTTTGGCGGCAACGAGAAGGACAAATTGTACTACTGTAATCCGTCGAATACAATATATAACTATCATACGCTTGACTTGACATGTATATTTGTACCCCATGTATATATATTATACATGCGTATACATGCGGATAATTTCAATAATAGAGGGATCATCATTTGTGACGTTTTAAACTTTTTTTAAAAAAAAAAAAAACTACAATATTTTCTAAATTTTACTTGTATAAATAATATTCAAGTGAAATACATATATCTATACATATACATATAGTAGTATAGTACAATATGTATAGTCGCGATAATAATATCATAAAATGATTCATATCAACCTGTTGCATGATGCCGCACCCTCGCACATATAGGTATATTCAACCCTGCACAACACAACACGGGGTTGATTGAATCGCACCGCGCAATTGTATAATGACAGCGATGATCACGATGACGATGAATGATGATGGTGATGATGTTGATGTTGATGTTGTTGTGGGAATTTTAAGGCATATGGTTGCAAGAGTATATATAACCAACAACATTAACGTGCATCACCCACAATAATATTCTATATATAAAATATTTATCAAAATTTTAGTATCACATGAATTTTTCTCTTGAATCACTCACTATACCTATATGATATATATGTACATGTAAACCAACATCAGGTTAATATAATAATAGTAGTCTGCCATATGTCAATTATTTTGTTTTTAACTTGTATATATGTATATATGAGAATATAATATAAAATATTATTGGAAAATCATACAATTTGACATGGGAAATATATAAATTAATTAGTCAAATATATTTTGTTGTTTGTTGATGCATATCGTGTATATATGTATATATAATTGCGTAAATAAGTAAAGATTTTGTGGCCAAAAAATTTTAACGGCAACCGGTTAATGTCCGTTAGTCGGCCGGAAATTCAGTGTTATGAAAATCAGAGTAACGTCTTGTAAAAAAATTTTTTCACATAGACAACATGCATGGTACTTGTAATATATTATAACGAACTTTATTTTATTTTATATTTTTTTATTCCTTTCTTCATCTTGTTCTTTCTTAAAAATTTAAAGAAAGTAGGCGTGTACATTGTTGTCAAGTGACAAGTAGCTGCACCAGCTTATAACTATAGATCAGAAATCAGAGCTGCTTTTGCCTAAAGTACTCGCACATTATACATATATATTGTATTATTATTTTTTCTTTTTAGTATATATTATATATACTTGTAAGAAAGCTAGTAGTCTTGCTCATGTGAAAGACAGTGAATATTATTAAGACATGAATTCATCCTGGGCGGTAACATCCGGCCTCTAGTTACGCATTCACAAGGACTTTTTCAAGGATAATATATATATATATGTACCATATATGAAGAGTCGACGAAAATAAAAAATCGGTGAGAAAAATAATTTTGCTCTTTGCTCTTGTGTGTATATAGATATCCAAATATAAATCCATATTCTTATGCGATTAATAATAATTTATTTTTGATTTAATAAATTAATAACATATACAATATTTATAGTTATATCATTAAAAGAAAAAAAAAGAGGCGATGGGAAAAAATGGCTGCAGTAATGGTGAAATTTAAAATTAAGGATGTCCCCCGATGATGATGATGATGATGATGATGATGCACCCACACAAGTTTATAACAAAAAAAAAAAAAAAAAGCATGAATTGTGAATGGCTGAAGAGCCCCTACAGAGAGCCAAGAAAATATAAAAGAACAACACACAGCTTCTGACAGGCTACCACCAACCAGTGACGTAACTCGAGCTCAATAGCTGATGCTGATGATGCTGATGATGACAACACAACAACAACCCTGCCTGCCTGTCAGTATATAAAAGTTGAACTATAGATACTAGCTCTTGTATATTTACCATCATCAACAACATGATGGGCCACATGCATTTTCTTCCTTTATAAATCTCAAATTACTCAATCTTATATAAATATACCTATATATAGGTATCTGTACATGAACTGTATCTCCGCCTTCTTATAATATTATTGTATTATTATTATTATTACTTATAAATATATGTTTTTTTTTTTTTTTTTTTTTTTTTATATTTTTCTTATACTTTTACATTATGCATGTACAATATAATAATGCTTATATTCACTTTAATATATTTTGTCTTTTTTAACGCACAGTAGATTCGCCTTTTGACAAATGAAAGTGCTTTTTTTTATATATACATATATATATATATATATATTTACGCGCATATGTACATATATATGTATGTGTTATTCAATACATACCTTTTTGGTATAAATGAATTGTAAACAATGAATCGTTTCCGGAAGCACCATACTAAATTCATATAATATAATAAAATAAAATAAAATAAAAGCAACGACTGCAGGTAGTTTAATGCCAAGCCAAGATAAACTTTTCAATTGTTCAAAAATATTTGAGTCAGGGGCATGAAAAAGTTGAGGTGTCTTTCAATACATGCAGAATTTATATTTCACATACATATATACACCCACTTAAAAATAAACAATTAATTTTATTTAAAAAAAAAAAAAAAACCAGATAAACTTTTGTATTAAATATTTATCAGCTTCCGGTGTTTAGTATTGAGAGTTTTAGACTCAAGAGTATTGCTGCATGAGTAGAATTGAGATAGGTATACATGATTGTCTTAACGATTGATGCCTATTTCACTGTGGGGGTATTTTAATTCTTATATTCTATATACACTATACACTATATAATATATCTCTTGAGTCGAAAATGGAAAAAAAAAATAAAAAATAAAAAGAAATTACAACACCGACAAGCGACGACAATATGTATACCTATATACCTATATACCTATATATTCTCCAGGGAGAAAAGCTCTTATCCACTTGCCTTGGCAATCTTACTTTTCGACTTGACTTTATATTATATATATATATTTTTTAAAAAAGGTCTTGGTCCCTTGGGACCAAGTGCCAAATAGTTACTTGACTTATTTTCATTTATCTTTTTTTATCTTTTTCAAAAATTTCATTCAAAATAATTTTTTTTTTTTTTTTTTTCTTAATTATTTATTTTTTTTATATTTTTGAAATTTTTAATTACATATATTATTTCATTATATGAATATCTTAAATCTTTATAACTAACTGTATACGTCAATAATATATATATATATAGATACATTTGTCAATGCGAAAATATAATAAAATACAATTGTATATTTTTATTTTTACGAAATGAAAAAAAATATATAAAAACCGAAAATTATGCTTTTATGTTAATAATATTTATATCTATTATTACTATAGCATATATAGGTATATATACAATGAAGGATTAAATTTTTACTTTTTTTTTTTTTTGCAAAGGATCATTTGACGCCGGATGCAGAACTATGAGAGAAAAAGAAAAAAAAAAAAAAAAAAAAAATGTATTAAAAAAAAAAAAAAACTAAGGGCACAAACGTGCCGGTATTAACGGTTTTGCTTTTAAAAGCGTATATAAGGTCTCAAGGCGCATTTACCTGGTGCAACAACACAAGGGAACAAGAGAGGTGAGCCAAAAGTTGTTAAACAGGCGCCACAAGGATCAGCGAAAATCGGAATCATCAAAGCGGAAACAACACAAGAATTACGGAAACTCAAAAAAAATTTTTAAAAAAAATGAAAGAATGCATGCAAAAAATACATGTATAGGTATAAAAAAATGAAAAGTATTAACTATTATAAAGGTAAAAAAAATATTAATTTATTATACATATATAAGATATATTTGTGTACATTATTACACATGTATATTAATTATAATAAAAATCATATATAAGTATACTTAATCCGCTGAGAATTCCATTTTCAACATCATTAACAACAACAACAACAATCTATACACAATTTTACATAAAATCCATTTGTTATTATATGAAATTATAATATTATATATATAAGTATACTCACATATATAATAATTTTATATTCAAAGCAAAGTTGACACAATAACAATTGACACTTTGTTATAAATATATTTATTGATAGGGGATTTATAATTCATTGCCAAGTGTTATTTTGATAACAATATGTAATGCGACATAACGAATATATATATTTACCCGCATGTCTTCGACTTATTGTGAAAATATATATATATATGTACACGTCACAAACTTTTCAAAAGAATTGTCAAGATTTTGCATAATGGCACGCAAGTAGTACTTGTATATATATATATATAAGATATATTTTATTTTTTTTGATTTATATAATATATACCTGATGTACCTGTACCTAGCTGTCCCGCATATATATATATAAATTTGAAAAATGGTTGGTTATTTATTTATTTGTCAAACAAATATATATCATGTATACCTTAATGATATTTTTGCATTATGATCCCGTTGTGATGAAAAACAAATCACTTACATTTTCATAAAATATGTGTCATCTGAATGATTGATCATGTTGTTGTGGAGAATATTGTCAAGATTAATTAACACAATATTTACCCTCTTTTTATTTTATATATACAAATACAATAATGACATTATATCAGCTATGAGATGAAATATATATATATATAAAATAACATGGAATAAAATAATATATCTAAATGTCAAATCTAAAATATACATATCGTATTGTAAAAAAATTGAAATTCAAATTGAAATTCAAAAAAAAAAAAAAAAAAAAACAAAATAATAATATTCAATAATGATGATATATTTTTTATTTTATTTTTTTGTCAATTGAAGATGTAGAAAAAAAAAAAATGACATTTCCAGTTGGTTTTGTATTTGAGCTTTTAAAAAAAAATAGGAAAAATAATAATAACAATAATAATTACAATAAAGAAAAATAAAATAAAAAAAAAAAAAAATGAATGAACTATAGTATAGAGATCTCTTCTTTGAATGTCAGTCCAGCTCTTTTTACAACTATTCAGTGTTTTATCTAAAACGATCTAGAGTTGTGTTTGAATGCTTTTTTATTCTATAAATTTTTGTATAAAACTAAAGCTATTGCTTGTACTCGGACTCTTGAGAAGAAGAAGAAAAAAAAAAAAAAAGAAGACGATGTTAAAAATAAATTGACGGACGGTTTCTTGGCGTTTGATGAGAACAAATAAATAAATAAATAAATAAATAAATATATAAATATGCTGCTGCTAGCCAATATCTTTGTAAATTTATATACGCACCACTAATTTCTTCCTCATTATCCCTTCCTGGGTCATTCAAGGACAAAACCTCATTCCATGTACATTTTTACTTTTGAGAGCTTTTGTATAAAAATACATATATACATACTTGTCTACTACCTGTTTTGCACCCACCATCATCCCCTTGCCTTATTTTTTATTATATTAGTTTATTTTATTTCATTTTTTTTTTTTTGTTCATATATATCCTATCTATACAACTATATACTTTCTCTCTTGTGTAATATAAAAGAAAGGAATGTACCAAAAAAAAAAAAAAAAAAAAAAAAAAGGCAAAGATAAAATTTCAATGTCTATTATATTTGTGTGAAAAAAAAAAAATATAAAATTTTAACTGCACGTCAAATATTTTTTTCAATTTATCGTATCATATATATACATATATATGTTTGTTGTAATTTACTTGAAATTAATAATAATAATAATAATAGGTATAAACATATAAAATAAAATAAATGTTCTCTGATGTATATAAATATGTCACGTGTAGCCTTTTGGATTTATACTGGGGTAGTTTTTTGTTTTTATCAAATTCAGTCAACACGTGTCTTTATATATTATTTTGTTGCCTCGTGTACATTTACTGTCTTGTCATACTTGCTCAAATCACGACTCATCACATTTTTGATGTACATGTGTATATTATTTGCCAAAATATATATGTAAAATTGTAGGTCACATCATCATCATCATCATCATCATCATTGTATGCATATATAAACATTTAAACAACATTACAAGCATTACGGTTTTACGCCTGCTTCAACAACATGCGTATATATGCATCATCACTTTTTTTGTTCCTCAAGCCTTTTATTGTTTGATTTGATTATCACAACTGTCATTTCAATTTAAAAAATATATGACCCGCGGGAAAGCTATACCAACCAACCAACCAACCAACCAACCAATAAGACTTCAAGAGAGATTATAATATTTCAATTATTTGCACAATATAAAATGGCCAAGGGTAATACGCTATTCAAAAAGATAAAAAATAAATCAAAATCTATATGCGATCAAAAAACACGTATAAAGTGGAGTCACGCGTCAATGTTTATTCTTTATATATATATATATATGCATGTACCAATAAAATAAAAAAAATAAAAATAATCATATATGTACTCGCAATTGCTTAATATCAAATATATATGTAATATCAGTATTGTTTATTTTTATTTTAAATAAATTTGTGCCAACTAAACAATAACAGCAACAATACACAACACAACTCTGTCGGTATATTTGTATCAATTGGTTCTATAGAAATTTATTTGATTGATAAATTATTTAATATCGAGTCAATTTAATTTTTAAACATAAAACTAATTATATACTTACGTATATACTAGTAGCTATTTAATTTTTTATTTATTTATTTGTATATAATTATACATATATAAAAAAAAAATTCATTATTTCAACTTGAAATTTCAATAGATGGCAGATCAATTTGTTTGATTTTGAAAATAATTAAATAAATTATATCACAACAGATATTATTTTATTTTCATGTAATTTATATTTATTCAACATTTTTTTTTTTTTTTTTTATTATTATTTATATATGAAAAATTAATATTATACGCATATATATACATATAATTATTATATTAAAATATATATTTCAATAATTCTTTGTCATTTCCAATTTGTTTTTTAATTTTTTTTGTTTAAATTAATAAATTTTTAAAATATATATAATTCAAGTACAAGTATATATATATATATATAACAAGATATTATCTTAAAAATTCCTCAAACGGTTTCCTGATGACGACGATATGCACTAAACTTTTGCAACCAAGGACGTTCATCGCCCTCACTTTTACAAATACATTTACAATCTCAAATATAAATTTTTTATATATGTAAATTCAAAAGAAATTCACAACCAACATATAGGTTTATTGAAAGTTTTTTATTTTTTATTTTTATTAAAATACACATATATGTATACAAATAATATAGAGACTTTTATCATAACTGCAATCTTTTTTTCATCAATTATTTTTTTAATATCATTATATATATATATATATTAATTTTGCATAACTACACAGCTTTAATTGTAGTTTTATAGAATAAATGCAGATATAACTACACCTATATATATATATAATTATTTAAAAAATTTAAACAACTTTATATCGACAATAATATTTTTAAATGTTTAAATTAATAATAATAATAATAACAATTGCTGTTAACGAGTTTCTTTATGTCATGAATAATATTGCGTAAAAAAGAATGTCTCGTACTTTTAAATAATATTCTCAAATTAAAAACAAAAAGTTGGACAATGCAAAAAGATTCTTCACCAGTGCCCACAGTGAATTATGCAACATAAAATTTAAAAAAATATAAAAATAAATTAACACTATATATCTGCTTGAAACAAATAATATCTTTTTGTGCGATAAATTTACAACCGCCATTTACGTCTATATATAATAATAATAACAATAATAATTTTTATATTTATATATATTATTTTGATATTATATATATATATTGACCGTAACATAATAAAAACAAAAAAAATAAAAATATACATGTTATTATATTTAAAATGAATAAATCACCAAACTATCCCGGATATAAAATTTATAAATTTAAATAATATGAATAAAAAAAATAATGAATATATATTCAAGTCAGCAAGTCACTGCTATGTTATTTTATCAAAAAAAATAAAATAATAACCAGATCCGTCCATTATGATTAGGCCCCTGGCGTTAAATGAAAAATGACGTGCACGATTAAAATATAATAAATAACATCGCATTTAACATATATATATATATATAATGGATGTGATTATTATCAGTATATATGTAGTGGCTCTTTTATATATATACCTATATATACATATATATATATGTTTATGCAAATATTGTCAGTTTATAAAATGAGGAAGGCTCAATGAAAATGATTTCTCATTAGGTGATATATAAATATACATATATATGCAATTTTTTTTATTTTATTTTTTTACATAGGTATACAAAAAAAAAAAAAAATAAATATATATTATACATATTTTCAAGTAGTGCAATACAATTGTATATATATAAACCTACCTGCAGCTGCAGTATATATAGTATTACACCTATAATAAAAATTAAGACTGGATAAATATTGTATATTGTTTAAAGGTTTTATTTATTAATACAACATATATATAAAAATTAAAAGACAATATCGAATGGATGTATATAATTAAACGCATAATTAATTGAGCTTTCATCACAATATAATTTTATTTTATTTTATTTTTTTTTCCAAATTGCAGTTTATAATTATTTATTATTATTTATTATTATTATTATATGGCTCACAATTATAATGATAATATTATAATGCAGTTCAATAATTAATATGTATATATGTAAAACATGCAAAATATATAATAGTAATTTAATTCATTTAATTTAATATTTAAATAATAATATAAATTAATGCTTCTGTGACAAGTTTGTTTATTGATTCCAAAAGCAGAGTCATTGTATATAATTATTTATTTATTTATTTATTTATTTATTTATTTGTCTCTGGCTACTGGAATCTATATATAAAACATAATCATAATCATTGTTCAAGTTATACTATTATGTATAATTATTATGATTTATAATTTATATATAATAAATAAATGACAAAATTATCATAGAAGCGTATTGTCAATTAGAAAATTTGATAGTTATATTTTAATATTAAAATTTGAGGCAGTTGAGTTGACAAGAGAATCATCAGTCATTTGCAGTCGATGTGTCGAAGGCATAAATAATAAATAATAAATAATACATAATAATATGTATATATATACTTATTATAAATAAATTATTATATTATAGTGCTAAAAATTTCATCAATGCATCATAAATTAATCGTGGATTAATAGTACCATCAGCAGTATAACGAACACCTCTCAATGATCCATCATCATGTGATACAACACCATATTCACCAACAATAAAACCATCTGGTGTACGTTCTTCAACTCTATATTTACGATAATTTCTTCCTTCAACAACATAACCAACTTTATTATTATCTTCAGTATCAATTGATGATATACCATGTGGAGTTGTTAATGTTTGAGGACCATGAACATTACCATTACTTCCAACACTTACTGCTTCATCAATTTCATAATTTATTTCAACAGGTTCCATTGATTTTTCATTAAAATTATATATTTTAGATTTTTCAAAATTAATATTATCTTGTTTATTATTATATAATTTATTTGTTTTATCATAAATTTTTTTTGATGCTTGATATACTTTTGGTGGTTGATTATACAATGATGTATCATAATGACGACCAATTTTTCTACCTTGTGATAAATTTTCATCAAATTCAATTGGTTCTTGATGATTTTCTTTTAATTCACGATTTATTTCATCAAATTCATAACTTTGTTCAATTGGTTCTGGATTTGATGCAACTTGTAATGAATCAATTTCAATTTTTGAATTATATACAACTGTTGTTGGTGTTGTTGGTATTGTTGGCTCAGTTGTTGGCTCAGTTGTTATTTGTGATTTTATTTTAATTGTTGTTTTTGACTGTAAATCTTGTTCAATTGATAATTTACTATGATTCAATTCAGAAATAATATTATTGTAATTATTATTTATATATTCACTACTCAATGACATTGGACTTGTTGTTTCTGTTGTTGTTGTTGTTGTTGTTGTTGAGGTACTCAATGTCGATGGTAATGTTGTTTTTGATGTAGAAAAAGTATTAAAAAGTTGTATTGAAAGAGGTTCAATTGGTGGTCTTGTAACAACATTTAATTCTTTTTCATTATTATTATTATTATTATTATTAATTTTATGCCTGTATGACGTTGCTGTCTCAACACTCGAAGTCACACTCACCCCAATAACTTTTCTATTACTACTACTACTACTACTACTATTATTATTATTATTATTATTACGATTATAGTATAATGGCTTTGTAGGATTTGTTTTGATAAATTGATGAGTATATTGTTTAGTTGATGGTGTTGTTTGTTTATATTCAATGCCAAAATCATCAATTGATGCCAAATCATCAACTGGTAAAGTAAAACTTTGATGATTATGTTCAATAAATTGAGACTTGTGACTTATTGGATATAATTTTGGTGCAACTGGATGAGTTACAATAACAACTGGTGGTCTTTGACTTGGTGGTGCTTTTGATATTCTAAATATTGATGCTTCATTTAATTTTGATTCAGCAACAACATTGTCTTGTGATAATTGTCCACGTCTAAAACTACGTCTTCTTGGTGTTGGTGCCATTGCTCCATTTATAAATACAGAAAGAAACTCAGTGCCCGCCAGAATATCATTTCGTTTAACTGGCGCTGCTTCAGCTAGATCCCACATCATTGTTGCCTCCAACAATACCTGAAATATTAAATTTTTATTATTATTTTTTTAAAACATAAATCATGGACTAAAAATTAAAAAATAAATATAATAATAAATTCATCGGATAGCCGTTATATTATTTATTATTTATTATTTATTATTACAAGTATATAAATATATAAATATATTCTCGATGACGAGGATATACATATATGGCATGCATATGATACTTGAAGTTAATTGAAATTGTCAGAGTCCAATGACCATTGAACTCATGATATACGATGTTCAATTTATCCATGTATATATATTATTATCATAGATGATAAATTGTTGATATAAATTCACGCCTTTATGAAGAATTGTCTGACCAATTGAACTAGAATTGTTTCCTGTTGAAATTGAAAGGTATCATATAACAATCACATGTTGCCAAATGTTGCTCTGACGTCGCAGCTATACATATATAATATATATATATATATGATATAGGTATATCACACCAATATATCAAATTATATATGCTTGATTGAATTATCATTTGCAGTTGCATTTACATTAGATATTGTGTTTTAATTCATATATATATAATATATTTTAATAGTTGAAAGAATAAATAAAATTACACTTGTACAAGTGCAATTGCAACAAAGTTTAAGTGTTTGCGATATATATATATATATTTTTTTTTTTTTTTTATTGAGCCCTTGATTCAAAAGTATCAAGGTCACATTCAAGACTCTTACTTTTACATTTGTCACAATAATATATACCAATATAATTACAGCATATAATCTGTTTCAATTTTTTTTTTTTCTATAAAAATAATAATATTAAATTAACAATATCCAGCTATTATATATATATATATATTTATGTATATATTTTATATGCGCTTGCATGCAGATGATAAACATACGTCCTTGCCATCAGGTTCAATATTTTAATAAAAACAATAAATGAAATATAATATATGAAATATATTAAACAAAGTTGTTTCCCATTAAAAAAATTTCTCAATCATATAATATAGGACACAAAAGAATTTCTTCATCGCCGCAATAATAGTAAAATATACACTATACTATAATTTTATGATATATTAAATTTATACGTTAATTAAAATATCTTGGGTCATGAGTATACATGAGTATATGTATATCATATGTATAATTGGCAACTATATGTGTATGTCAATTCCATCAACTTTTGTGACCTTGTCCATTTTATTTGTTAATACCAACTTACATTTAATTATTTTTATTTTTTATTTTTTTTCAATCATCAAAGTATATATATGATTATAATTATAATTGGCAATTAATATAGACAAAAGATATTTTTTTAATTTTTTTTTTTTTAAATATAACAAGTCACTCAATTTCATGAAATAAATATTATTATTATTATTATTGTTATTTTGATTATAAATACAATATAATGTCTATCATATATACTTATGTGTATATATAAATAAATTTTGGGTTTGGTTATTTGGATGTAAATAAATTGTCAATAAATTTGTCTTTGAGATTAAGTGTCGCGTCGTTTTATCGCAATATCGCATATGCATAATATATAAATTTAATATATACATATATACATATATACAAATACTCTTTAAATTTTTATTTTTAGCGAGTTAAAAATTGCGTGATAAATAAAAATAAATAAATAAAGTTAAAAATAGCTACGATAAATAAATAAATAACGAAATTTGTATATTATATTATATTATATTTTGGTTTTAAAGTAAAACAAGGTGGGACAACGACAACGACAACAGCAGCGAAAGTATTTGGGTCACCGGGACCTTCCGTATTTTATATATATATAAATTATAATGAATTATCAATCATCCCGGGTTGGTCTGATATGACCATGGGCATGTTGGCTCAACAAAATGTCCTAACTTCCCTGCTGTGAATTATTATTATTATTATTATATTTGTGCAGTGATATTATGACTCACACGCCTTCAATTCCATCACAATCTCTCCTACTTAAATTCCAATGCAACAAATAATTTATACGCAAATAATATTACGACAAGATTTCTGGTTTCACTTTTCATTTGAAAATAAATATGCATATGGTATATGACCGGGTGCATTTGATATTTCATCGTTTCTCTTATTATTTCTTTTAATGATAGTATTTTTAAAAAAATTTATTACGGTAAATTAAATTAAGCTGGTAAAGTCAAGGATCTCAAGACTTTGCATCAAATATGCAGTAAGTAGGTACATATATAATAAATAAATTGAATAAATATTTTAAAAAAAAAGCATAAAAATAAAAAAAAAATTATTCAATGCGATATTATTATTATTATTATTATTATTATTATTATTTTAAAAGGAAAAATAAAAATTTTTACTGGTTATATAATATTTATAATATATATTATTAAATTAATTAATCAATCAATTAATTATTTAATTATAATAGTAGGTGTATATATGTATGGTGAATTGACATAATATGATAATGTTATAATAATAAACAGCTCATGCGTCAAGTTATTATTTATATTTTGATATATGTATACATGTGTGTTATTTATCAATAACAAAAATATTCAAATTAATAATAATAATAATAATAATAATATATGCACCAAGGTCAAAAAAATAAAATATATATATTTAATTGTTAAAATAATATTAAATTCAAATAAATATTATGTTGATCGAAATTTGATTTCTGTTTCGATTAAAATGAAAGTTGACAAAATACATAATATTATTATCTTACGAAATTAAATATATATTATAAATAGATTTAGGTATATAACAAATTTTATAATATTAATATTAATATTCAATTAAGTATACTTATATTTAAAATATAAAATTTTATTGCTGGAAGCTGAATTTAATATTCACTGCATCAATATATATAAAAAAGTGTTGAAAGGCTGATTAAAAAATATATATAATCATCTGCTTTCTCAAATATTTTTTTAATGCATGCACGCACATAATAAAATGTAAATATATATAATTAATTAATATAATATAAACGCATATATATATATGACATTGTTGACTATCATATAGTTGATAAATCAGTTGACTGAGTCGTTGGAATTGGATCAATTTGTTGGTCATTTATACATACAGTGACATTGATTGCGTGGTGCATGGTCATGGACTTGCCACTTGTTGCTATACATATACATTATTATTATTATTATTTATATTAATTATACATGTGTCAAAAAAGTATAATTTTTTATTATCAAATTAAATTGTATATTTATATTCAAAAAAATGTATAACCAATGTATATATGTATACATATTATGTATATCCAAAAGTCAAACTTGTAGACAGGTAAATTAATCTCGACATGATGAATGTCGTATAATATTAATTTAGGTATAGAGGTAGCTTATAAGCAAATTGTCGGTGTCAAAGTATTTGACATTTATAAATCTAGTAATGTGAAAGGTGACATGTACATATATACATAAATTTTAAAATATTATATTTATTATTATCATTCAAGGTACTTGAATATATATATATATATAATATAATAAACTATTAAACTATTAAACATCCAGGATGTGGTTAATTAAGTACCCTATATCACGTATAATATATAAATGTATCCAACAACGACATCATCATCATCAATTTTATTTGAGTACAACAAGATGATTCAAATAATAATAAAATGTGTTAAACTTGCATTATCAGTTGATTTTTAATAGTAAATTTGCATAAAATAAATGCAAGGCCATTTTATACATGCAGTATACTAATGCAGTTTAAATAAAATGAAAGGAAAAATTGTATAATTAATTTGAAATAAACTATCATATTATAGTATACGCATACCTGTATACATATTAACATAAAAAAAATAAAAAATGCGAAATGAAAAGGCGATAATGCCAGGATATGATGTATATATATATGTATATATAGGTAGTATTTAAAAATTTTGATACATGTCAATAAAAAAACAATGAAAATTGAAAAATAAAATAAACAATAAAATATATATTATAAATTAACAACCGGATGTACTGCATATAGGTATATATATTTTATATTTAACACGTGCAATAAAGGGTTAAATTAATAAATTTAAAATTATGACATTACACATAAATCATACATAAATGTGGGGAATGTAAAAAAAAAAAAAAAAATTAATATGTATATAAAAAGTTGTAACCAAATTCCTGCATCATGTATAATGTATAGCTAAAGATGTATATGTATTAGAGATGAGATGACAACAAAGAAAGTCCATGTCCGGGAGATGAAAAAAAGCATTATATTTTCTAAAATATATACATATACACACACACATATATATATAGGGATGGGGAAAGGTGATGTTGCAAATAAAATTCCATGCACCACCTTGATATTTTTATTTTTAATTCAAGTTTGTTTTATTATTTGTGTCCCGCATGTAGTGTGTGCAAACATATATATATATATATATGATTAAGTATATGTATATGCGATAAGCTGTGTGCACACGGGGTCGATGCCGTTGTTGTCTCCGGTTTTGTTAAAGTTTCTCGTGTTCGTCCTTGCCGAGGTCTTCTACCCCCGATGATTCAAATTCTAAAAAAACTACCACAACAGCAACATCACTAGCCTCGAGTTGATCATATGATGCAAGCAAACAAGCAAGCAATGCATATATATATTATATATTATCTATAGAAATTTATTTATTTTCTTCTTCTTCTACAATTACAACTGCTGTTGTTGTAGTTGTTGCTCACAAATTTTAATTGTTTTTTTTTTATCTCATATTTTATACTTGTATAGTTTCTCAAGTTTTTTTTATTCTGTGCTTTTTTCCCATATATAGGTATATATGTATATATGTATAAAAAGGACATTGATCCATAGGGATGATATTTCGATATTTTTTTTTTGAGTTCATTGGCCACCAGTGGTGTCAACAAATTCCTCCAATAAATATATATATATATACACATACGTGGCCAACAACAACAGCAACAGCAGCAGCAGCAGCAGCATCATCATCATATCAGAACCACCAATGCAACAACAACAACAACAACAGCACCAGCAGCAGCACCAGCAGTTATATATATATATATATATATAAAATCTTGCGAATATTCGTTGAATGCATGTACAAATTGCATTCCATAAACCGGTACAAATAAAAAAATGATCTCTTTGAAAATTCGACATTACTGCATGTATACGTTATTATCATCAGGCAACCTCCTCCTCCTCCTCCTCCTCCTCTCACACAATAATTTACAATATATTATGAACCTGCTATTTTTAAAATTTCAAATTTCAATGGAAACAAATTTTAAATTTCATATCATTATATATTCAAATAAATAGTCGACTGCTTATGTAAAATATATATTAATACAAATATGAATGGTCGTTATGTATATGTATACTGTAAATATACTTAAAACTTATAATAGATATGCAATCTGACACATGGACTTTTTTTTTTTTTTTTTTTGAAAGCTCAAGGTTATATACATATACATATACAATTTGCGCTATAAAAAAAAATAAATACATATGTATACATAGACTATAATATTTGCAATATAAAATATAATATATATACTTATATATGCGTATATACAGCTTATATATATATGTGCATACATAGTTGAAAGAAAGACAACCTTGACAAATACAAAAAAATAATAGAATAATATATATATCCCGCAACTAATGAAAAACTGGTGCAATCTTTCTGTTGCATATATACTTTTAACTATATAGGATATGTTTAAATCCGTCAGGGAATGAATGTAGGGCATGTTGCTAAAGTATCAAATCAAAAAAGCCAGTAAAAATAATAATTGTGCGAGATAATATTGTGCAGTCTGCAAGAGATAAACGTTAAATATATATATTATATTAAAATACTAATAAAAAAATATACCCATGTATATCGTGTGAAAGGGCAGACGCGACAGCAATAATTAATTTGTTAATATATATAATAGATCGTATCATATGATGTATACATATATTATTTACAGTAGGAAATGTCTTGTTGAGTTTAATATATGATAACAACAGCGGATATCGCTGTATCCGGGCAGATAGCTGGTAATAATTTGGTACTTGAATATAAAAACAATTGATATTAATATACATATTGATGATATATAATTGACATTATAAAAACAACATAATAATAATAATAATAAAAACTGTAAAAATATAAATATATATATATATACACTTGTGTGATACATATATAGTTTCCAGTCATTCGTCACATACTCGTCGATATTACTTTTATTGTTGCTGCTACTCGTAGCTATATACCTTTATTATATATATGATATATATTATCATATACATATACTCGCAATCTAAATATACCTATAATATAATATATATACACAGCTACCATACAGCTATAATTATAACTACTGATGCATACATATATATGTATAAAGAATCATATATCGAGAAGGTCATAACACTCCAACTACAAGGTCACATGCCACAATAACTTTGATCTGATTTGTTGGCTTTATATATGTACTTATTATACTTGTATATATAAATTTATTTATTTATTTATTTATTTATTTTATTTTATTTTACACGTCAGCAAAAATAAAAAATTATTTCATTTCCGTATTTGAAATAAAAAAACCACATCATACACTGCACATTAGCAATAATTTGCGTATTATTATAATATATAAATATATACCTATATATATATATTTAATTTATGATCATCACAAATAATATATCCAGTAGCACACAATCACAAACAAAATGCATTTTAAATTTTAAATTTTTAATCAATGCAACAACTATAATCCTATACATACATATGATATATACATACAGCAACACCATACCAATTTCATTGCGTGTACCGGTTAAATTGCAAATAATATTTTCAAAAGATAACATTAAGATATATAGGTATATCCTTGACTCTTGTGACACTATTTATATAAATTATTTTCATTGTTGCATTTATATATTATAATAAATACAAAAGAAAAGCAAAGTTATTTGCCACCATATTATATTGCATGCAAGTTTATGTATATAATATATAATTATTATTATCATCATATAGCAACAAGTCTATATACCATGGCAATTACATTTTGTATTGTTACTTGCAATTTATAAAAATCATATATATATATATATATATATATATATATATATATATATGGATATTGCATTATCCAATTGCATGCATATTACATACATCATATTGGATATATGCAAGAGACACAGATTTATCAACAAAATATAAAAATTACTGTACTTGTAAATTATAATATAATATTAATAATAATTAACTGTATTACTAAGAAGGATTTAGCTAACATAATAAAAAATAAAAACAATAAAACTCACCAAAAAAATAAACATTGCACTTGTAATTGAGTGTTTGCATGACAATGTGTTTGGCATGTTGTTTTTCATCATATTCCCTTCTGGTACCGTCAACCCTAACGGGATTTTAATTTTATATTTATATATATATATATATATATATACTTGTACTTTTTTTTTTTTTTTTTAAAGAAATATTTTTATTTATTTTTCATTTTTTGGTCCATCATTTATTGCAGTGATATTGCCACATTATTATTATTATTATTATTATTATTAATTTAAATCTCACAATCACTTATTATTAATAATTATAATTCACCACTATCAACACTTTATCCAATAATTTCATAATCTTCATCTTCATCATCATCATCATCATTATCATCATCCTTGTTATCATTTTTAATATTATTATTATTTTTCACTTGTACTTGAAATTTAATGATTGAAAGACTAGTAGTAGTTGTTGGACTTGTTTGCAATGGTTAATTATTAAATATTAATATAAATTTATATGAATAAAATGAAATGAAATGAATGAATGAATGAATGAATGAATGAATGACGGTCCAGAGGTGTTACATGTATATTATATTATATTATATAAAAAAGGTCCTAATCGTGGCACAGGGCTCGAGCAACTGACAACGGGTCACAGTCGACAAGAACCGACAACGATAGTCGATACATGCCACCAACAACAGCCACCCTGCCATTCACAGCTGATTCAAATATAATTTTCATTTATAATATCACATATATTATAATATAATATAATTGCCATATTTTATTATAATAATGTATATCTTTAATCATATTGTTGTCTTGGTCTTTTCATTTTATTATAATTTGAAAAATTAGTCACAAATTGTTTTTTATTTTTCTATATATCTATATATCTATTATAAATATTAATTCTTCTTTTACTTTGTCATAAATTTAATAATAACAATAGAACAAGTAATAGATATTAATAATCATGCAATAAAGTAATCAAATTAATGTCATTAGTGAAAATATATAGTATTAGGATTAGTAAAAGTCAGTCAGTATTTTTTTATTTTTTGAGTCACAAATGCGCCATCAAGATGTATCAGTAATGACAACGGCCTTGGTAGTGAGAGAGTAGACACTTTGAAAGACTTTCATTTGAGGCAGTTTGAGGGACCAAGGTCATCGTCATTGCTTTGATTCAAACTAAAAGAATGCTATTTTATTTCATATTGTAAATGCATATATCATATGATATGTTATTTAAAATAATAATACAAGTATACTTATTATGTACAATAAAATTATGTTTATTTTTTATATTTATATATTTCAATTAAATACAATATTAAAAGTTTATTATACTACTGTACCAGTTGATATAATTATAATTAAAATTTATATTGTTTTAAAATAATAATTAATAAATCAATATATTTTAATGAGAAAAAAATAAAATAAAATAAAATAATAAAATTTAAATAACAAGACCATGATATTGTTGTCCTTCAGAATCAGATTGTTTAATTCTATTTTTTAAATGATCCAATGTATTTGCAAGATGTTTTTGTATTTGTTCTGTTTCTTCACTTGATCCTAAATTTGGAAGTTCATATTTAATTTTAGCAATAACTTGATTTAATATTTGTACAGTTACTGATGAATTATCTTTTTCATAAAAATAAATATAATGATTTAATAATTCAACAAATAATTGTACTTGTACTGATGTATCCATACATTGACTTGCTATTCTAATACCTTTTTTTAAACAATCTAATACTTTATTACCATCTTGCATTTCTTGTCCATCAGTTGATAATGTTTTACCAGACCAAAATATATGTGAACATATTGAAACACCACGACATTGATCTGGTTTTCTAAGTAATTTACTTGCTGTTATTGCACATTGATTTCTAATTGGTTCAGCATTTTCTTCACTAAAACAATTAATTTGTTCAAATGTTGCAATAATAAGTGTTATTGCTGATAATTGAGCTTTTGAATCACTTATTTCATCTTCATATATTATAAATGCTTGACTTATAAATTCATATGCAACAACTTCATAATTATCAAAACGTATTTCACATATAGCAAGTGAACCCTGTAGTAATAAACGTAATGGTAATTCAGCAAGTTCAGATTTTATTAATAATGTTATTAATGAATAACAAAATTGAAATATTTTATTACATTTTTTACTCCACATATCATCATTATTTTTAATTTTTTTATATGTAAATGCTAATTGATATGCTTGAAATATAATTGGTGGTAATGTATATTTTATTCTTTTATTACCACCATTTATAAAATGTTTTTTAGCTGTACTTAATATCATATATTGTTGATCAGGTATATCTGATTTAAAATGATGTATTAATCTACCAAGTAAACCTTGTTCTTCAGCAAAATCTTCATGATCTTGTTCAATATTTGGTTGATCACATTGATCTTGTAAAATTGGTGATACTATTGATAATATTAAATCAACTTGTTCTTGTGTTGTTATTATTGTTTCATTATCTAATATATTTGTTATAATATATATTGCTAATAATTTTCTTCCTTCATAATCAAAATATTCTAATAATGGTGCATAATTATTTAATTTTAATACAATTAATATATTTTTATAATTATCAATTGGTATTTTCATTAATCTTGATAATTCACGTGATACTGCACTATTATATTCTAATTTTTCAATATTTAATTTTTTAAATATTTTTACTGTTGTTGATAATACTTTATCAACATAATCAATACGATCAGAATAACATTTTTGTGCTAAATTAATAAGAGCAACTTGTAATGATACAATATCCTCTGGTGGCATATCTGTTCTTGTCTGTAAAATAATTAATAATTATTATTTAATAAAAATTAAAATATTATATATTAAATTAATTAATTAAACATTTTCAGACTTAAACTAAATAAAAATTATAGAGCTAATTTAATAAATTCCATCATCGTATATCAAAATTTAATTTTGTGTAGTATCTATTATTATTATTATTATCATCATTAAATGTTTCATTTATTTCATTTTATTTTATTTTAAATTTAAATTTAAATATAAAAAAAAAAAAAATATTACCTGAATAATTGTAGCAACTTGATCACTAAAAACATCAAATAATTGTACATCTTGGGGTATACCAATAATTTGTGTTGGACTTGCAGATCCACCAACACCATCTGATCTTTGACTAAATATTGCCAATCTATCAATCAATGATATTATAATATTTTTAACATTAACACCATAATTTAATTCAGCGCATGATTTTAAAAATGGATTTAATGTTTGTAAATGAAATTCATCTGGAAATACTTGTATAATACATTCCATAAGATATTCTTGTGCAATAGCATCTCTACAACTTACAACTTGTTCTAATATACCAGGTAATACAAGTTTTTTATAAATATCTAATGTTACTGATTCCAATTGACTTAAACGTACAAGATTTGTACCAACAAGAATTTTTAATTCTTCACGTTCACGTTCACGTCTTTCTTTATCTCTACTATGTCCTTGATGTTGCATACGTACCCATAATTTATTCATTTCAGCAAAATTCATAAGAACAAAATCAATACTATCACGTACAGTACCTTCTTCATCATCATTAACATTATTATCATTATTATCATTAGTATCATTATTACTATTATTATTACAATTTTCAATGACATCTGGTAATATATTTTTAGTACATTGTAATAAATAATTACGTAAAAATAAACCACGTAATGGATGTTGTACACCACGACACATTTCAACTAAATCACGTAATAGATCACGTTTTAAACATGGATTATTTTTAATATAAACTAATCCAACAGTTATAAGTAAATATCTGTAAAATAAAAAAAAAAAAAAATAATAATAATATGTAAATACTAATAGTATGTAAATACTTATTATATAAATAAACATACAAACGAGGTACTATGTTACCAGCATACTGTACAAGTTCATAAAGATCAGTAACTTTAATTCCTTTTTGATATTGATCAAGTAAATAAAGTTCTAAATGACGTAATTCATCAGTTATTGCCATATAAAGTTCATAATAACTTTTTGGACTGAGTAATGAAGTTCTCAATTCACCAAGCATTGTTGATGCATGTTTAAGAGCATCCATAGCTTTTCCTTCATCTAAACTATATTTCATTTTAAATGATTGATTTTTAACAATTCCAATGGCTTCCTCAAGTAATTTTTCTTGCTCTTCCAATCCTGTCATCACTGGTGTCATGGGCTGCGAGAAGAATAGTGATACCTACCAGATATATGGTACACACAGGTAGCCATGCCAAATACAATGCCAATTTATATTAATTAATCATGCACTACATTTTTATATATTTATTTATTTATTTTTTTTTTTTTACATTCATACTTGTATTAAATATAGCATATATAATATCCAATTGTATAAATAAGCAAAAAATTTATTAGTACTTTGGACCAAGAGGAAAAAAAAATAAATAAATAATAGCCCAGCTATGACATATTGTAGATGTGTAGATATTTATAATAATATACAATATACACATTATCATATCAATTGACTTGATTTTATTATGTCAAATTTATATATTCATCAGTCAGTCAGTCAGTCAAACAAACAAACATGCAATAATAATAATAATAATAATAATTTGACAACAGCAAAATTAAAATTAAAAAAAAAAAAACTACATACCATTGTTTACAAGTATTTGGATAGATATACCTAATAGGTTACAGAAATATATTATCCAATAATTTTGAAGTATAAAAAATTGGTTTATTGGTGGGTGTGTTTACTCTCGTTATTTTGTCTTGACAATTGTAATTATTTGACGATTAATAAATATTATAAATGTAAATGTGTGTACCATGCAACTAGATATGCAACTACATAAATACATATCTATGAATACATATGTACAACAATAATAATAAATAATAAATAATCACGTTCTTTTTTACCAACTGAGTTTGACAGGCAATATATCGCTGCTCTATCTGGTGATTGTTATTGATATTAACCAAAATTATTCCGGAAGTTCCATAGGTATGTGTGAGTGAGTGTGTGTGTGTGTGTGTGTGTAGCATCATGGAAGATTTTTTTTTTCTCAAAAATTGACAACAGTTGACAACACACATATCGCTGAAATACACACACCGTGAGAGTGCAAAAAACCAGCAATAATGGGCCGCATGCATGCACCTGGGTAAATTTTTATTTTTCAACAATAAATAATACAAATAATAAACAATTTTTTAATAAATTAATTACCAATAAAATTATGACAACTTAATTTTTGTATATTTAAAGACATAATTAAATATTAAATTGGGCCAATCAGCCATGTGGTCATTTTTTTTGGAATTTTTACAAATTCATTTATTAACTTGAAGCTTGATATTTTACATTTTAATTAATTATTTTTCATTTATTTATTTATTTATTTATTTATTTTTTTTGTATGTTGAATAATAACAAATGTAATTGCTAAATATAATTGAATAAAACATAACCTTAAAAAATAATAAATTTATATTAATATTATTATGTTTAAACAGTAAGGGTATATCCCAATCAGCATTACCATACAAGAGATCAGTTCCATCATGGTTAAAACTCAGCCCAGAGGATTGTAAAGATCTCATCTTTAAACTTGCCAAAAAAGGTCACACACCATCACAAATTGGTAAGAATAAGATAAGAATTAAATTATATTAAAGCAAAATATGAATTTTGTGTAAAAATATATTCTTAAATTTTTTTACTCAATTCATTATTATTTATTATTATTATTTTTGCAATATTATTAAACAAATTTTGAGTCAATAATGATGATGATATTCATTTGCGATAGGTATTTGTTGACATATTTATTTTATTATTATTATTATTTATATTTAATATTTAATATTTAATATTACAGGTGTTATTCTTCGTGATAGTCATGGAGTTGCTCAAACTCGTTATCGTACTGGTAACAAAATTTTAAGAATTGTTAAAAGTATGGGTTTGGCACCTGATTTACCAGAAGATGTATATTGTCTTATTAAAAAAGCTGTTGCCATTCGCAAACATTTAGAACGTAATCGCAAAGACAAAGATTCAAAATTCCGTTTGATTCTTGTTGAATCAAGAATTCATCGTTTATCAAGATATTACAAATCAAAAGGTACACTTCCACCAACATGGAAATATGAGAGTTCAACAGCTAGTGCTCTTGTTGCTTAAATTTAATGATAATGATAAAAAAAAAAAATTAATAATATTGTAATAATAACATAATAATAAATATTTACTTATTGAAAAAATATGAAAAGTGGTTTATTATTTTTATATATGCATTTAAATGTATATTTTTACATATCTATATTGATGGAATTGGTGATATACATAGTTATTTAAAATAGATAATTATTATTAATTATTAATTTTTTTAAATTCTAAATTTTAATGAATTATTAGGTATTATTATACATAATATATATATATATATATATACACCCCCGCAAATTTTACCTATATAATTATAATAATTATAATATCCAGTGGCGCCACTAAAACAATATGGTAAACTGTTACAATAATAATGATAATGATGAAAAATAAAAAACACACACAGCTGTCAAAATTAATTTTGTTTATATATTTATTTATTTTTATTTTTATTTTTTTTTTCTTGTTTTGACAACATTTGATTATTGAGTTGAGAGATATAACAAATATAACAAAGTATTTTATGATTTTTATTAATATAATAATAAAAAAAATATTGTTGAAATCATAGATATATTGTTTGTTATCCATGCGATAATCTATGAATTTAGGCGTATTTAATAGAGTTAATCTCAAGGTATTATTTACATATTATAAGTAAATTAATTAGTAAACAATAATAATAATTAATAATAAATTATTAGGATTCAGGAGGTGGAATGTATTCAGAATGGGCATCATTGAGTTCATTGATACAAAGAGGCTCAGACGAAAGTCAAAGTGTTTTAGATAAATTTTCAGCAGGTGCTGGACGTGAAGTTGCATTGTCAATTGTACGTCAATTATCATCAAATCTTGGTATATCACAAGCTGCTGAACCAAGTACATTAAATACTGATAAAGAAGTACAATGGTGTATGGAAGTTATATGTTATGGTTTATCATTACCCCTGGCTGAACATGATACTGTACGCGATTGTGTTAATATTTATTGTGAATGGTTATCAGCATTATATTCTACACCTAAAATATCAGTACCAAAACCAATTATTGATGATCCAAATTTTTATGCCAGAAAAATTATTAGTCATTTTCATAATTTATTTGTACCAAGAAAAGGAGAAGGTAATAATATATTTTTAACAATTTTATATATAATTACTAATAAATAATATTACAGCTAAATTATTGTATGACATATATCATCTATATAATATCTATAATACCTATAATTAAATAATAATAATTTGTGGATTTGGTTAATTTTTTCATTTTTTTTTTTTTTTTTTTTTTTTTTTTCTCTCTTTTTTTTTTAAACAGTTTGGCCATTTTTATATCAAGATTTAGGTAATACATTTTTACAAATTAAAATAACTCAATTTTTCTTAATTAATCAGTTTATTTATTTATTTATTAAATATATAAATATATTCTATAATATCATGTTTTTTTTTTTTGTATTACAGGAACTGATACAATAAATAAACAAGCAGTATTGTGTCATCGTGTATTAAGAACACTTCAACAAGTTGCACGTAGTACATCAACATTAGATGGTGAAACTTGGGAAAGTTTATTAATATTTTTAATTGGTATTAATGATGCATTATTAGCACCACCAGCTGTACGTGAAGATGCTGGTGAACAATTGTGTGAAAGAGTACTTGGTGTACTTCTTGAAGTTTGGCTTGTTGCTTGTGAAAAAAATTTTCCATCACCACCATTATGGCGTACATTGAGAGAATCATGTTTACGTTGGCGTCATAGATTAGCACTTATTGAACAATGGAATCGTGTTTGTTTAGCATTAACATCAAAGCTATTAAATATTATGTATGGACCAATGTTTCCAGAACTTAAAATAAGTGAAGAAGATATTAATTTAGTACCATCAACAATAACAGATGAAGCTGTTGCACAAGCATGGTATAGATTATTAAGAACAATTGGTGATCCAGTTGATTTATGTAGACCAGCAGTTGTATCACAAACACAAGCATTTTTACAATATGCAATTGCAAGTACAAATGTTGTTGATCCATGTCAACATCCATGTTTACAAGCATTACCACATATTTTTTTAAAAGCAATAAAAGGTATTGCTGGACAAGTTGATGCATTTCTTGGTAAGTTGTTGATATTATTTTTTATTTAAAAAAATAAATCATCATCACCACCACTACTACTACTACTACTACTACTACTACTACTACTACTACTACTACTACTACTACTATCATTACTATTACTACAATAACATTTATTATTTATTATTTATTATTATTGCATGTATATAATATATTAATTAAATTTTTGTTATATCTATTGGTGTTGGTACGATATTTAAATATAATATTTTAGGAATATCACAAGCAAGCTGTTGGGAAGAATGTTGTTCAAATAATAATTCAACTTTACAACAAGGAAATTATTATGGATATTTAAGTGGATATGGTAATGATAAAAGTGGTACAAATAGAGATCAACCACAACCATCACCAACACCACCACCAACACAACGAAGACTTGCTAAAAGTTTTAGCGTTACACCTTCTGCTGTCACCAAGGGTAGCACTTTCTTTTTTTCTTTCTTTCTTTTTTTTTATTTTTCATTTTAATTTGCACTTTTATAAAAATATATCTATATATATATACTTACTTGATGATACTTGAATTAAATTTTACATATTATTATTATTATTATTTTATTATATTTTAAGGAATGCCAAAAGCTTCATTAATTGGTTTAACAACAAGTAGAATAACAAGTACACCATTGACATTTGGAAATTCAGGACCATCATCAACATCAAGTACAACTTCTGTTGCATCAATAAGTAGTAGTAATGATAATCGTCCACCATTAGCACCAGGAAGACCAAAATGTAATAGTATATTTCATTTATTTGGTGAATGGCTATTTGAAGCAGCACTTATTGGTACAAATGGATGGTCACAAAATTTACCACAACCACTTGGTGCATCAAAACGTCCATCATCTGTTCTTGTTGATGGACCAAGTTCATTACAAGAAACTAAAAATGATATACCATCATCATTGGGAATTGAACGTTATGAATCTGGTAGAGCTGAAGCAATTGGTGCACTTTGTCGTATAATATGTTCTAAAAAAACTGGTGAAAATATATTACCAGTTTATTTATCAAGATTTTATCAAGCAATATCACATGGTTTATTAAATATTGATAATAATAATGATAATCGTGAATGTGGTGAAACATTAGCTAGTATATTAATTAATTCAACAGATTTATTTAGACTTGATTTAGATGGTGTTGAAATACTTGCACCAGCTTTTTTAACAGCACTTGAACTTGTATTACCAGATAAAGATCTTAAATTAAAATCACAAAATATATCTAAAATTGAATTAAGAAGAGCATCAATACAATTATTATTATCAATGCTTGTTTTACCATTGCATTATCAAAATCTTGAAATACGTGAATTACCAAATACATCAAATATTGGTAATATTGAAAAAAATACAGTATTAACATTTGGACAACTCAAACCAAGACTCATGAATTTACTTATAAATGCACTTCAAGTTGAAAATGATCCTTTAAATACTCACATGTTACTTGGTAAGATATCATTTATATCTAAGTTATATTTTGAATTTTTTTTTTTTTTTTTTAATTAATTAATTAATTAATTTATTCATTTACTTACTTACTTATCTATATAATAGGTGGATTAATGTTAAGTGTTCAAGACTCAGCAACTGTTGAAGAAGTTGAAAAAACAACAGTTATTGAATCCATGACAAATGAAAATCAAACAACAAATTTATTATCATCAGGTAAAATTTATCAATTAATTATTTATATTTCACAATATGCTTGTTGCAGTTTTATTATTTATTTTATTTTATTATTATTTATATTTAAATTATTTGCAAAAAAAATACGGCTTTGTAGTAAGCAGCGATTCAACAAGTCAAATAAGCATTGCAAGTGATATTCGATCACTTGGTGAATCATCAGATGTTGGAACTGTTCAAGAAGAAACATCTGCATTTGGTAAATATATATATAAATGCGCAAGCTTTTCTTTACTTTATTATTTTCATTGATAATTATACTGCTATTTTTTTTTTTTTATTCTATTTTAATATTAATAAAATTTAATTATAATAATAAAATAATGATTAATTTTAGATTCAGCTCATGCACTTTTTTTACGTGCAACTTATCTTGTTTGTCATCGATTAATATCATCATGGAAAACAGATTTAAATATATCTTTAGCTGCACTTGAATTATTATCAGGATTAGCTCGAACAAAAATAAGAGAAACAGGTAAATAATAAAAAAAAAATTTTATTTTTTTTTTTTTAATATGAAAAAAATTAATAATTTAATATATATTTGTTATTATGCATACAAGCAAGAAGACCAACAGGTACATGATACCTCTATGATAGGTATATAGAATAGAATAGAATAGAATAAAAAAAATTAATTAATTTTTTTTTATTTAATTTTTGTTTATAAAGATTCATTGGAATGTAAACGTGCTGTTAAATGGCTTTGTGATTATATAACATACCAATGTTTTCGTCCACCACCAGCTCATTCAAAAGATCTTCATTCATCAATTGTTGCTGCATTTGGTTGTTTAACAACATGGTTAACAGCACATCCACAATTATTACAAGATAAAGATTGTTTAACAACAGTATTTGAAGTTGTTGAACTTGGTGTATCAGGTACTAAAAGTATTGGTAAACCTGGTGAACAAATTAAAATGAAAGATGAAAAAGAATTAAAACCAGCATCAATGCGTGTACGTGATGCTGCTGATTCATTATTAACAATAATACTTGAACAAGTTGGATATTTTCCAAGTGCATGTGGTGCACAATCATTATCATCATTAATTGATGAACTAACACTTTGTCAAAAATTAAAAAATAAAAAATTTATTATTAATAATAGACAATTGGCTGTTGAAAAATTTCGTTATTTTGTTGCTGAAAATAATGCAACAATGTTGGCATTATTGGAAGAACCATTGAATGATAATGATAATAATGATAATAGTGATAATGATGATGATGATGATGATGATGATGATGATGATGATGATGATGATGATAATTATGATAAAAAAAATAAAGATAAACAAATACCAACAGTAACAGTATTAATACGTGGTCCATTTGGTAGACATGCATGGACAATGAAATTACGTCATTTACCACGTCATAAATCTGGATTTAAAAGTATCAATGAAAATTTAGGTAGACCATTACCACTTGCTGATGAAATAATTAAAAGTGATTTTAAACCAAAATTTTTTCCTGATAATATTGATAAAATACCACATTGTAAAGTTGATGAATCAATACCAAGTCTTGATACTGTTATGAATGACAATGATACTATTAAAAATGAACATTATTTACTTGAAAATTTACTTGATAAACAAATAATTAATGAATCAAATATTGATAATAATAATATTTATAATGATAATTATAATGAATGTATGACACCAAATAATTCATATAATTATCAAACAGCAAGATTATTTTTAAGTCATTTTGGTTTTTTAAATATTGAATCATTAATACAAAATAATAATTTTAATAATTTTAATAATTCTAATAATAATAATAATGATAAATCAAATTGTTGTAATTTAATAGCATTAGATCCAACATTAAATGGTTTTTTAAATGATCTTGATAGTATTGATCAAACAAGTACAAGAACATGTGATACTGTACATATTTTTTATGTTAAATCTGGACAAAAAAATCCAATTGATATATTATCAAATGTTATTAATAAAAATAATGTATCATTAAATTTTTTAGAATTTATAAATTCACTTGGTTGGCCAGTTGATGTATCAAATCATTGTGGTTGGACTGGACATGTATCAACATCATGGCGTATTACACCATCATTTAAATCTACATCAATTAATTTTAATAATCATGGTGGTAGTTTATACAATGGTAATAAACAAATATTATATTGGGCTGATGTTAATTCTGAAATTGCATTTATTATACCAACTTGTGATTCATTAACATTAAATACAACAACAACAACAACAACAACAACAACATCATCATCATCATCATCATTAACATCAACACATGGTATAGTAATAGCTGAATCATTGGATGAACGTGAATTAAATTATGGAAATGATTGTATTGGATCAAATCATACAAATTTTGAAACAAGTATTAGTGATATTGTTAATAATAAAAATATAACAATTAATTTAAATAATCCAAGAACAATGTCATTAGATTTAGATAAACAACCATTAAGTTTAAATGATAAATCAATAATTAATGATACAACAACATTTTCAAATACAAATACAAATACAAAAACAAGAAGAATAACAAAACATTCATTACCTGGACAAACAGATACACGTATTATGGTTGTTTGGCTTGAAAGCCATGAAGATTATTTAAATTTTCCAATATCACAATTATTATCATCAACAAATACTGGTATTGATACATGTAGAATATTACAATCATCAGATGTACAAGTTATATATTTACAATTATTAAATAATGGATTAATGAGAGTTAAATTACAAGGACCATTAACACGTATTAATTTAGCAACACCACTTGTTGATGGTATGATTGTATCACGTCGTGTACTTGGTACACTTGTAAGACAAACAGCATTAAATATGGGAAAAAGAAAAAGACTTGATAATGATACTTATCATCCACCACATGTTAGAAGACGTTTAAAAATTCAAGATATGATTTATAAATATAAATGTAATTTATCACGACCTGAATTACTTACTCAATTATTTACTAATCCACATTAATAGATTATTATTGAATCTCATTTTTTTTTTAAATAATAATTATGTACAATAAAAGCTTTAAATAATTATTATATTTAGGTATAAGTATATATTACCAATTGCAATAAATTAATCAGAATCAACTAATAAAATCAATTGACACATAAAATTTTATCATTTTATCATTTTATCAATATATAATTGATGCTTGAATCCAGTTGGTTCGTTCACTTGACAATTAATTGTATTATAAATAATAATAATTTTTAATTATTTCATTGTTACTAAAAGTAAAATAATAATGATGATTAATGTGTGTCAATAAATAAAAAAAAAAAAAAAAAGAATTAATTTAAATCAATAAAATACATTGATTTTTATTGTTGAATAATATATTTCAATAATTAGTAATTTTTACATATGATTTATGGATAGAAAAATAGTGATATAAAATATTTTAATATTATATTTATTTGTCATGTTTAAAATGTGATGAATCATTATTATTTAAAAAAAGTGCATAATCATTGGAGTTTACAGATTGAGTAAATATTTAAAATTGATAATAAAAAATTACCCAAGTATTTATAGATAAAAAAAAAAAAAAAAAGTGATATATTTTATTATTTATTATTTCATCATTTCATCATTTCATCATTTAAATTATATTTTATTATAATAATCATTTTGTCAATTGGAGTTAATTTTGTTGGTGTGTAACATGATGAACATCAGAAAAAAAATAAAAAAATAAAATAACTATTTATTCGGAATCAAATTGCGTAAACATTCTCATTGTCACTTGTGCTAAATTTTTTAGTCATTATATATTATTAAATACAATCAAGCTTGTTTTTTTTTTTTTTTTTTTTTTTATATACTTACTTATATAAAAAAAAAGTTGTCTCATCTGTGTGCATCATCAATGTGCAAAAAAAAAAAAATTTCGGTATTGTATTTGAATTGTAGTTAACCTTGGCGCCGCGCTTTCTCCCACTCTACACCTCATAATTTATTTATTTATTTTTTTTTTTTTCTCTTAAATCTTACATATACTTACTTAAATTGTACTTGTGTGTGTGTATGTTTCAATTTTGGCATTCTTTATTAATCAGTCTGCGCCTTTGCAAAAAAAATAAATAAAAAACAATCAAGTACATACATACATACAATTGTATAGGTATTTAATTGATATAAGTACCTTTTTTATATTTTATTTTTATAAATAGGTATAATCATCAATTTATGTAGAAAAAATGGAAAAAAAAAATAAAAATATCACGTGTCTAGTAGTTTACATGTGTGTTTAAAGTGTGTGTCTATCATGTAATACATAATATATTTACTTATTAAGTATATTTATTTATTTATTTATTTATTTATTTATTATCATTTTTATTTGTCAATTCTTATTGAAGGTTTTCTATTCATCATCGCTTATAATTTTGACTTAAATCAGTAAACTTTAAAACAGTTTAAAAATTATAAACAATTACTCATTAGTATTTATAAATTTATTAACAAATTCATGAAAAAATACCGGACAAACGCCATTTTGTTTAATAAATAAATAAATAAATAAACAGTTACAGGTATACTATATATTTTGATTTAATTTAATTTTTTTTTATTAAAGAATAAATAATAACATAAACATAATCATCATGATGATGCTAAATTCAATTTAAAAAAAAAAAATAAATATATATATATATATATATATACCTATATGTATTGATAACATATAGGTATGTTATAAATATCATATAACGTCACTTTGTATCATCATATCATATCATGAAAAAAAAATAAATAAATAAAATAACAAATGCATACGTGTTTCCAAGAAATTGACTGTAATTGTGATACCATTAAATATATGATGACTGATAACTACTGCATCAGTTTTATTGAAAATTAAAAAATTGATTTCTCTCTTTTAATTGATAATAAGTATTGGTATAGGTACATATATAATAATCTTTTGTCGACAATCTTGTTACTCGAACTCAAATAATCAAATAAACAAGTGATAATACCAATAGGTATTTATATGTATTCAATTTATACACAATATCATATACTTATACCAATAATAGGTATAATTAAATTTATAATAATTTATTTTTTTATTTTTTAATATACACTCATTGATTGTGTATTATCATCATCACCATTTTTATACTGCCAGTGATAAATTATTATTATTTTTTTATTTTTAAATTTATCATCATCATCATCATCATTTTTTTTTTACAGAAAACAGAAAATAAGTGAAAGTTTAAAAACCAGTTATTGTTATTATTGTTATGAATATCAATATAAAAAAATTTTGGTAAATGTGAATATAACGCAGCAATCCAAAAAATGGAAAATAATAATACATTTGATAACAATATTTGTGGCTCAATATTATGGGTAATTAATTTACATATTAATTTAATAATAATAAAATATATATAATAATTATAATTAATTAATTTATATTACAGGACACAAATTTAACATGGACAACAAATGATCCAGATTTAACATATTGTTTTCAAAATTCAATACTTATTTGGTCACCATGTTTATTATTATGGAGTTTTACATTTTTAGAAACTTATTATTTAATAAATAGTAAAAGAAAAAATATACCATGGACATGGCAATTAATATTAAAATTTATATTAACAATTGCACTTGTTTTACTTAGTTGTGTTGATTTATTTGTTGCTATTCGTGATAGTTATTATAAAAAAATTTATCCAGTTGAATATTATACACCAATTATTAAAATTTTAACTTTTGTAAGTATATTTATATTATTTATTCAATCAATCAATCAATCAATTTAATTTATTTATTTTTATATTATTTAGATATTAGCAGGTGTTATATTGTTTTATAATAAAAAATTTGGAATGAGAACATCTGGATTATTATTTTTATTTTGGTTATCATTAGCAGTTTGTGGTGCTGTGAGATTTAGAAGTATCTTGCTCAATTCAGATGACGAGGTAAAATTAAATATACCTATATTTTAATAATATCTATTAAATATATTAAGTAAATATATGATATATTATATATTTTAATTTTTTTAGTATCAACAAAGTTATCCATATATATCATATATGATTTATTATCCACTTGTTATAATGATATTTTTACTTCAATTTATTGTTGAAGCTCCACCAAAATATTCAAAATATCCAGAGGTAAATAAAAAATATAAATATTATTATTATTATTATACATATGATGATATTTTTATAATTAATAATAAAAATAATATTTAAGGTTGAAAAACCATGTCCAGAACAATCAGCATCATTTCCTTCAAGATTATTATTTGCTTGGTTTGATAAAATGGCATGGACAGGTTTTAAAAAACCATTAGAACCAAGTGATCTTTGGTCAATGAATCCTGAGGATACTGCTGCTGAAATAATACCAAAATTTGATAAATATTGGAATAAACGAGTACAAAAATATGAAAAGTAAGTATATTTAATATTTTAAATAATAATAAAATTTAATTAATTAAATATATATTAATTATATAATTAAATAACACAAGATTATTGTGGAATTATTGCAAGTAAGTAAATAAATAATTGATAATTGATCATTGATCATTGATAATTGATCATTGATAATTGATAAAAATTAATTTACAGTTCAAGTGGAAAAGCATCATTTGATAAAACAACTGGTCAAGTTAATTTAAATAATAAATTAAATAAAAAAAAAATAGCATCAATAACAATACCATTGTGTAAAGCATTTGGTGGTACATTTATATTTGGTGCAATATTAAAATTAACTCAAGATATTATGATATTTATAAGTCCACAAATATTAAATCAATTAATTGGTTTTGTTAATTCACCAAATGAACCAATGTGGAAAGGTTATTTTTATGCTAGTTTATTATTTTTAACAGCATCATTACAAACAATAGTATTATCACAATATTTTAATCGTATGTCACTTGTTGGTTTACGTATACGTACAGCATTAACAGCAGCAATATATCGTAAAGCATTAAGAATGTCAAATACAGCACGTAAAGAATCAACTGTTGGTGAAATTGTTAATTTAATGTCTGTTGATGCACAAAGATTTATGGAATTAACAGCATATATTAATATGATATGGTCAGCACCATTACAAATAATATTAGCATTATATTTTTTATGGGATATACTTGGTCCATCAGTACTTGCTGGTTTAGCTGTTATGATAATATTAATACCAGTTAATGCATTTATTGCATCAAAATCAAAAACATTACAAATGAAACAAATGAAATCAAAAGATGAACGTGTTAAATTAATGAATGAAGTATTAAATGGTATTAAAGTACTTAAATTATATGCATGGGAATTATCATTTCAAAAACAAATATTAAATATTAGAAATAAAGAAATTAAAGTACTTAAAGAAGCAGCATATTTAAATGCTGGTACTAGTTTTATATGGTCATGTGCACCATTTTTAGTATCACTTGTATCATTTGCAACATAT
>WSYQ01000282.1:0-92500 GCA_011426435.1 Lysiphlebus fabarum | reverse complement strand
ATCACGTCAATTAAAACGTCTTGAATCAGTATCAAGATCACCAATATATTCACATTTTAGTGAATCAGTAACTGGTGCACAAACAATAAGAGCATATGGTGAACAACAAAGATTTATAAAAGAATCAGAAAATCGTGTTGATTTTAATCAAATTTGTTTTTATCCATCTATTATTGCAAATAGATGGTTAGCTGTTAGATTAGAAATGATTGGTAATTTAATAATTTTTTTTGCTGGTTTATTTGCTGTACTTGGTCGTAATACAATGAGTCCAGGTCTTGTTGGTTTATCTGTTAGTTATGCATTACAAATAACTCAAACATTAAATTGGCTTGTACGTATGACATCTGATGTTGAAACAAATATTGTTGCTGTTGAAAGAATAAAAGAATATGGTGAAACACCACAAGAAGCACCATGGGAAATTAAAAATACAACACCAAATAATAATTGGCCACAAAATGGTTGTGTTGTATTTGATAATTTTAAAGTTAGATATCGTGATGGTTTAGAACTTGTATTAAAAGGTATTACATTTAAAATAAATGGTGGTGAAAAAATTGGTATTGTTGGAAGAACTGGTGCTGGTAAATCATCATTAACATTATCATTATTTAGAATAATTGAAGCTGCTCATGGTAAAATATTAATTGATGATATTGATATATCAAAATTAGGATTACATTCATTAAGATCAAGATTAACAATAATACCACAAGATCCAGTATTATTTTCTGGTACATTAAGAATGAATTTAGATCCATTTACATTACATAATGATGATGATTTATGGAAAGCATTAGAAAATGCACATCTTAAATTATTTGTTAAAACTTTACAAAATGGTTTACAACATGAAATAACTGAAGGTGGTGATAATTTAAGTGTTGGACAACGTCAATTAGTTTGTCTTGCACGTGCATTATTAAGAAAAACTAAAATATTAATATTAGATGAAGCAACAGCAGCTGTTGATTTAGAAACTGATGATCTTATTCAACGAACAATTAGACAAGAATTTCAAGATTGTACTGTACTTACAATTGCACATAGATTAAATACAATTATTGATTCAAACAGGTAATATTTAATTATTTATTTTATATTTTATATTTTATATTTTATATTTTATATTTTATATTTTATATTTTATATTTTATATTTTCAGAGTTATTGTACTTGACAAAGGTTACGTTACAGAATTTGATTCTCCAAATAATTTATTACAAAATTCAAATAGTGCATTTTACAGTATGGCTAAAGATGCTGGGCTTGTAGCATAATAAGCCATTTTTATTAATAATTTTTAACGCACATGGTATATTATTATTATTATTATTATTATATATTATTGCCACAATTATTGTTGTATTTTTTTTTTTTTTTTATGTAATTTGCTGACAATACTGCCATTATGTAACGTGGCTTTTTTTAAACTTAAAATAACTAACTTAAAAATTTCTCTTGATTTGATATTTTGTTTTTTTTTTTCATATTTCAATATTTGATTATTATCTATAATATTTTTCCTCAAAAAAACAAAAAAACTAATAGCAATAATTTAAAAAATACAAATCATAATCATCATAATGATCTATGTACAGTGTAGATAAATCAATGAATTATTTATTTAGTACAAAAAAACATTGTAATGCATCTCTTGCCTTTTAAATAAAAAATAAATTACTACTTGTACAATTTTAGAAATAAATAAATAAATAAATAAAATGATTGATTATAAAACTAAATAACATTAAGGAGCAAAATTAATTAATATAATATAATAAAAACTGTCAAAATTTAATTAATTTTTTTTTTTTTTTTTCACACACACACACAAATAAATTGCATGATTAAGCAATAAAAAAAATAAATAAAATAAGACAACTTGTTTTGTTTATATTAACATGAAAATAATAATATTGTACTTATAAATTTGTATAAATAAAAAAATGAATTATTGTGAAAATGTTGAATTGTAGAAAAAAAAAGTGCCTTTATCATCATTCATCATCATTAATATAATATTAACATAAATAAAATGATATAAATTAATAAATGAATAATCAATAATAGCAATAATAATAATTAACATTTATGATTATAATAATAATTATTATTATTATTGATAAAATATTATTGTATGAATGTATGAGATTATTTTATAGTAAATAAATACTTAATCAAGGATACTTGTGTAGAAAATAAATAAATTAATAAATTAATTAATTGGAAGTCCTGAAAAAAACAGGTTTTAATTTAATTTTATTATTTTTTCACACTATTATTGATGTATATTTGTGTGCAATTAATTAAATACATAATAAAAATTATACAATCTATTATTATTATTAGACATTTACAATAATAATTTGTTTTTTTTTTTTTTTGACAATAATATTATTCTATATACGATTTAATTTTTTATATAAAATGATATACCTATAGATATATAATATTTATATATTGTTAACAATTTGATGTTGATGAATTTTTATAAATTTCATTTACTTGAAGCAAAAAAAAAAAAAAAAAAATGAATTTTGTTTATTATTATTATTATTATTATTAATATTAATATTATAGATGATGAAAATTTAAATTTGGTTTATATTAATCACTTTTTTTACTAGCTTTGTCTTTAGATTTGACATCATTATTATCATTAACATGAGTTATAGCATTATTATCATCATCATGATTATTTGTTGTTGTTGTTGTTTCACCAGTATAACCAAATTCATTGACTCTTGATAAATCAATTTTATATATCCATCTTTGATATAAAAATATAAAAAATACAATATCATCACGAAAACAACCGAGTCTATATAATGTTGGCATTTTAATAACAAATGCAAATATATCATCAATAAATGTATTTAAAAATTTATATGACATCATACGCCATGGTAAATGTGCAACACTTTTTAATTTATAATTTATAAATAATTGTGGTGTCATCATAATAAATCCAAATGTTAATAAAAAACCATAAAGCATATTTAATACCCATGAATACCATCCTTTATGTTCTAAATACATTAATGAATATAATGCATAACCAATAAGTAATGGATAAAGTGCCCATGATAAATATCTAAATGCAAGTCTATCATATTCTTTTGTTGATGATTCAGTATATGAACTTTTATTATTAAATATTATACGTGGTATTATACCAAATATTTTATTATTATTATTTTTATCAATACGTATATCAATAACTTTATTTATTTTCCATATTTCAATACATAAACCAATAGCACAACTAATACGTATCATTGTATTTGATTCATTATCAAATACATATAATAATACAATTAATGATTGAAATACATTAAAAAATACTGATCTAACTGATAAACCTTCAAGTGATTTTCTATTATTCCAAAATTGTATATCATTTTTAAATGCTAAAAATTCAAATATACTATGAAATATTGATATAAATATTGTTGCACCAAGTAAATATATATTTGTTTCAAGTATTGTTTCTTTAAGTGTATCTTGATCATTATCATCTTCATCATTACCACTATTATCACCAATTAATGATGATGCTGTCCATTTATTTTTCATTAATTGAGCTGAATATAATTGCCATTTAAATAATGATAATGGTTGATATGTTATACGTATTTCAAGTTGTTTTATTGTATTATTTAATGGATAATAATCACGATTCATATTCCAAAAATCATTAAAAAATAATACTGGTTTATAATAATTACCATCATTTGTAAATTCAATATAATCATCAAATGGTTGTGCAACTTGTCCACGTATCCAATTTGTCCAATCAGTAACCATATTTATTGTTATATTATCATGCCAATGTGATACTATTTCTTGTTTTATTAATTTTGCTTTATTTATTTGTTCTTGAGTTGCTGTTGTTTCACCAGTTAATAAATTATGTTTTTGTTGATATTTAATTTTTTTATATTTATTTAACATTTTTTTACTATATGATATATAATTTAATTTATCATTATTATTATTATTATTCATTATTGATAATAATGATTTATCACTTTTAATAGCATATACATGTATATATATTGAACCATTATTTTTTAATTGTTTACTTGGTGTAAATTTATGTATAAATTCACGTGAACCATCATTATTATTACCACTATACCAATCACCATATATTAAATTTTTTTCATGCCATATTAATGCATTATTATCATTGTAATTATTAAAATTTTCAGATTCTGATAAATAAATATATAAATCAAATAATGTACCATTATCAAATAAATTTGATGCTGTTAATTTATTTTGTACACCAGTACCATTAGCATCTGGTGTTGGTCTTCTAAAAAATGATGTTATAAAATATATTATCAATGATCTTATTATTAATGATTTTGTAACAGCAAAAAATGATTCCCATTTACTGGGTTGATATTTTTGTCTTTGATCATCAGCAACAGCATCATTATTATTAATATTTTCATCATTTATCTAAAAATATAAATTTCATTGAAAATTAATTTAAATACACGCATTTATTTAAGTATACCAATATATACCTATGCATTACATATTATTATTATTATTATATACTTTTAATTATAATTTAATAAAATTTATTTATTTATTTACACTTTACCTCATTATTATTATTAATAATTGCCAAATCACGATTATTTTCTTGTTGATTTGTCATGTCCCTCGTGACATTTTCTGTCTTAACAGTATCATTACCATTACCATCACCATCAGCCATTTTTTTTATTATTTATTTATTATTAATATTTATCAATTTATTTATTTTTTTTTTTTAAATAATAATAAATAGGTATATTATGGCCGATCAACATCCACGTATACAATAAAATATAAATTGTATATTTTGGAGTAAAAAAAAAAATTCACTTTTGTCCCCTTCAGCTGACTATGTAGAAAACCGAATTAAAATTTTTTTTTTTTTTTTAATATTATAAAATTATAAGCAGAGCTGAGCAGAGTAACCACCCTTGTGTTGCGTGCGCAATTATTTTATTTCATATAACTCTCTCTCTCTCTCTCTCTCATATAAAATTGACACTTGAATATTTGATAGTATGTGTGTATTTTTATATACGTATATGTAACATGTAAAGATGTAAATTTTTTTTCGTTCACCAGGAGCTAGTTTTCCCTGGGAATGATCTTAATCGAACACAGCGCCACCAACTTGCACCACTGTATAGGTGACGTCATCAATCATCATCATTATTTGATTTAAAAAAAAAAAATAAATAATTGGCGTCTGTATGCTGCATGAAAAAGAAAGACTTGTATTTATCATTATCATATACACAAGGAGGCGGGGCATAATATATGTACTTGATAAATGAAATATTATATTATACTTACTTATCCTGAAACAAGAATCAAGTGGAATCAAGATTAAAGAAGATGATGTTGTTGTTGTTGTTGTTGATGTTGATGATGATGATTATTGTGTAAAAATAAGACAGAGTACATCATCATTGTGTTATTGAAACTTTGAAAGAACCCAGCTAGACAGCTAAGAAACTTATTGCGGTGCAATAAACTTAAAAATTTTAAGGGGTATTAAATACAACAATCAAATTTTTTATTTAAAATTTTGGAGTAAAGTGTGTGGTTTGTTTGTTTTATGTGTCTATTATCATATATATTTATGTACCTATAAGTATACCAATACCTATCATCAACATCATTATGCTATATTTATTTAATTTAATTTTATTTTGTGTGATATAATAGACAAACAAGAAAAAAGAGTAAAAGACAAGAGCAAAGACAAAGAGAGAAAATACCTATATATTTTGTATTTGTATATGTAGATATGTACATGTGACTTGGAAAAAAAAGTAGAGATCAACGAGGTTTTTTTTTTTTGCAGTCTCTTTCATTTTGGCTGCTGCTAGATTTTTCTCCGCCATAATTGTGTGTTCGTGTAACGCAGTGTATAACATACATACATACATACATAACTATCAAGTCTCAACGCTAACCAAACGCTATTCTATAAAACAAACGCCATCATCATTACCATCATATTATTATCATCAATAATAGATTGGTATATTATATTGATACGAAAAATAATTAAAATAATCAAATTGAATTTTTTACAAATACAAATATACCTACAACATATTTGATATTTTAAATATAATAATATTGTTATTGTTGAGGTTATTGTTGTTATTGATTTAAATATATCTCATACATATAAGTGTATATGTATATTTATATTTATATTTTAAATTAAATTAAATTAAATTAAATTAAATTAAATTAAATTAAATTAAATTAATAATATAATGGATGACGAAGAGGGATCATCAAGTTCTGGACCAATGTCATCATTAAATAGTTTGTTTTCATTTACAAGTCCAGCAGTTAAAAAATTACTTGGTTGGAAACAGGGTGATGAAGAGGAAAAATGGGCTGAAAAAGCAGTTGATTCATTAGTTAAAAAATTAAAAAAAAGAAAAGGTGCTATTGAAGAACTTGAACGTGCTTTAAGTTGTCCAGGTACACAAAGCAAATGTGTTACTATACCACGTAGTCTTGATGGACGTTTACAAGTTTCACATAGAAAAGGTTTACCACATGTTATATATTGTCGTGTATGGAGATGGCCAGATTTACAATCACATCATGAATTAAAACATTTAGATTTTTGTCAATATCCATTTTCTGCAAAACATAAAGAAGTATGTATTAATCCATATCATTATAAACGTGTTGAAAGTCCAATATTACCACCAGTTTTAGTACCAAGACATTCAGAATTTGCACCAGGACATTCATTATTACCATTTCAACAAGTACCAGAATCAAATATGCCAAATAATGTTATATATTCATTAAATGGTAATTTTACAAGTAGTAATCATAATCATAATCATAATATTGGACCATCATCACCAATATCATCAATTGGTTCAGCACCAAGTCCATCATCATCATCAAATCCACATAGTCCATATGGTTCATCAAATGGTTTACCTGAAACACCACCACCAGCATATTCACCATCAGATGATGGACATTCACCACCACCACCACAACCACCATCATCATGTTCAACAACAGCAACAGCAGCAGGAACAACAACAGCAGCTAGAACAGATTCATCAGCAATGGATACAAGTGTTAATATTAATAATGATGTATCACAAGTATGTTATCAAGAACAACCATATTGGGCATCAATTGCATATTATGAATTAAATTGTCGTGTTGGTGAAGTATTTCATTGTCAATCACATTCAGTAACTATTGATGGTTTTACAAATCCAAGTAATAATGCACGTTTTTGTCTTGGACAATTATCAAATGTTAATCGTAATTCAACAATTGAAAATACAAGACGTCATATTGGTAAAGGTGTACATTTATATTATGTTGGTGGTGAAGTTTATGCTGAATGTATGTCTGATTCAGCAATATTTGTACAATCAAGAAATTGTAATCATTCACATGGTTTTCATCTAAGTACTGTTTGTAAAATACCACCTGGTTGTTCACTAAAAATATTTAATAATAAAGAATTTGCTGAATTATTATCACAAAAAGTTAATGAGGGTTTTGATGCTGTTTATGAACTAACTAAAATGTGTACAATAAGGTAAAATTATAACATTTCATATAAATATATAAATATAAATTATATTATTATTTAATTTTAATATTATTTTAGAATGTCATTTGTCAAAGGATGGGGAGCAGAATATCATCGTCAAGATGTTACATCAACACCATGTTGGATTGAAGCACATTTACATGGACCACTTCAATGGCTTGATAAAGTTTTAACTCAAATGGGATCACCACTTAATGCCATAAGTTCTGTTTCATAAACAATTTATTAATTTTTTTTTTTTTTATTATTATTATTGTTCATTTATAATTAAATAATTATTGCCATAAATAATTAAGTTGAGTTGTTGTTTTTGTTTTTTAATACATACATATATTATTATAAAAATAAAACAAAAATTTAAGTATGACTGCACAAAAAATGGGAAATGAGACTAAATTTGATTTATCAAATTCAACAATACAGTTTAAATAATTTTAATTGCAACATACTTTTTTTTAGCAATTTAATTAAAATAATAAGTTTTAATTTTGTAGTATTTAGCTGATAGTAACTATTTTATTTTTATAAATGTATAAATTGACTGTTGTATCACGTGGCTGTATAACATAACAACAACAACAACAACAACAACAATATATTATTAAGTGTCACATGAATGCCATGGGTAATTTTTTTGCAATAACTTGAGATAAAAAAAAAAAATTATAATATTGATGAGTTTTTTTAATGAAAATGAATCTCAAGAAAAAAAAAAATATATTTAAAAACAATACAATAATGATAATATATTGTGTAGAATATTTTTTGATGTTTTATAAAATTGCCTATAAACTAAATAATTGATAATAATGATAAAATATAATTGGACAATATGTATATCTTTGAATTAATTAATCATTGTAAAAGACAAGTAAAAATCAAAAATAATAATAATTATTATTATTAAATACTTAACTACAAAAATTAAAGCATTTATAATTAATTATTACTTGACTTGATTAATAATAATTAAATTAAACATGTCAAGTAAATAATCTAAATAATTAATTGCCTTGCTTACTTATAAATGTTTAGTTTTTTTAAATAATAAATAAATAAATAAATAAGTAATAATAAAATGTTTATTATAAAGACAAAAAATTATTTCATTGGTGCCTCCACGTGGATGCCTTAATTGATAATATTATAAATTAATTAATTAATTAATCTTTTTGAAAAATAAAAACGTCCATTTGTGTGTGTGTGTAAGTGTAAAGTTTAAAAATCAAATTATAATATTTTACATATAAAAAGTATAATGAAAAAAATATTTTAATATTTCAAGTGCCACTTGATTAATTATAATTGCTGTTGGTTTGAGTGTTTATTTTGTCATGTAGAGCGTGAGTCGTTTTAAAAGCTGTGATTTTTATTTAACTTGAATATTTTTTAAAATAATTTCAAATTAATGAAAATGTAATTTAAATGATATAAACAAATAATAATAATAATAATTCTTAATATGTGGCCATTATTATAATAATTATTGTAGCTTTAATTGTTGAATAAACGTAATAATAATAATAATAATTTATTTGTTATTTATTTTTTTTGTTGATGATGATTCATTTGTCGTTCCAAGTGGCAATGTGGTATATTTTCATGTCAATTTTAAAAAACAATCATATTTTTATATTTGTTAATTTTATTTGTTGTAAAATAATAATTAGAATTTATAGAAGTTTATATGATAATAATTTTAATAATTAAATGCAAAGTTATTATTGTTCTTATTATTTTATTTTTTTTTTTTTTTTATTATTGATGACGAAAATAATGAAAATGAAAATTAATTGCAATTTAGACATACTGCAATGTGAGATTTATTTATCATTATATGATTTAATTTAATTGCAATAATAATAATAATAATAATAATAAAATAAAATAATTATGATAAGAGCGACACGAGTCTTGTAGCCTCAGGAATTTCTACAAAAATTGTACTAAATTTGCCTACTACGATGATATTTATTTGTTTATTTAACTAATTGTTTTATTTTTTTTTTATTTTGTTGTTGTTGTCTTTTTTTTAGCTTTAGGCTTTATTTTTTAAATTCGTCAGAATGACAATAACGATGTTAATAAATATATTTTTATATATGTACTTCATTATTCTACACATATTTAATGCACTGAATTTTTAAAAAAAGACAAAAAAATATAATAATAATAATAATAATAATAATAATATTGGGATTTAAGATCATGGGCAAATTGCAAATACAAAAACATACGTGACTGTTAATGTCACACAATTACATCAAAACTATGCTTTTTTTCTGTAATTAATTTATTTATTTTATTTATTTATTTACTTTAGTTGGTGGTTTTTTTTTTTTTTTTTTTCTTTGCAAGACTAAATGACAGCCAACACACACAGCAAAACATAAAATATAGGTATATTTATTAAAAAAAAAAGCCTGATGTTACTAATTTTTTTCACTTTGTGTATTAATTTATGTAATTGACTTTAATCTTGCATGTGTTTTCACAGTGTATTTATTTATTTATTTATATTTGTTGTTAAATTATATTTCATTCCATTGTCTCAAACTTATTTATTAATTTATCATGTAATTTTGTGTGTTTTTATCAATTATTATTATTATTATAATATAATATAATATAATATAATATAGTGACGCAATGGAGAAAGATGATAATTAATAATTGAATATTATGTATTCAATTTATTTTCCCCACCAGTCAGTACCACCACCACCACCACTACCATTACCACTGCCATTGTTGCTTGAGCCATATGATGAGCCATAGTTGCCACCATATCCACCTCCATGACCACCTTCAAAAAAAAAATAAATAAATAATATATTATAAATTTACATGTATAATTATAATTATAATTATAATTATAAATAAATAAATAATATTAACCTCCATAACTACCAGGTCTACCTGGTGGACCTGTACTTCTATTCATTCCTGAACCAGATGTTTGACGATAATCACGTGCACCAAAACCACTAGAAAAACGTCCACCACTTTTATTTCCACCATTTGGTCTTCTTGATGAACCACCATTACCACCACTACCACCTCCACCATTACCACCACCAGATCTAGCATCACTGTGCATTGTATCAAGCCATGATGGTAATTCTTGATTGGCTTCAGTTAATAATGATACTAAATCTCTAACTAAATTATGATTTTTACTATTAAAAAATGATGTTGCAAGACCTAAATTACCCATTCTACCAGTACGTCCAATACGATGTACATATTCTTCAACATCACCAGGTAAATCAAAATTAATAACATGTTTAACATGTGGTATATCAAGACCACGTGCAGCAACAGCTGTTGCAACAAGTATTGGTGAATTACCATTTCTAAAACGTTTTAATGCATCTTCTCTTTCACGTTGTGTACGATCACCATGTATACTTGTTACTGGATAATTCATTTGTGATAAAAATTCTTCAAGTGTATCAGCACCTTTTTTAGTTTCAACAAATACAAGTGTTAATGATTCTGATGGTTCATTATAATCATTAACTGATAATAAATCAAGTAAATATGAACGTTTATCATGTTCTTCAACCCATACAATTTTTTGTGTTATATTTTCAGATGTTGAACCAACTCTACCAACAGCTAAAAATATATAATTATTTAAAAAATCACGTGCAAGTATTTGTATTTCTTTTGGAAATGTTGCTGAAAACATTAATGTTTGTCTTTCACCAGTTGGTGGCATTTGATCTTCTTCAACAATTCTACGTATTTGTGGTTCAAAACCCATATCTAACATACGATCAGCTTCATCAAGTACTAAATAACGACAATTATGTAAACCAATTTTACCACGTCCAAGCATATCAACAAGACGTCCTGGTGTTGCAACTAATAAATGACAACCACGATCAAGTTCACGCATTTGATCACCAATATTTGAACCACCATAAACAACTGCTGGTCTCATACGTGAACGATATGCAAATTTACGTGCTTCATCATATATTTGAGTTGCTAATTCACGTGTTGGTGCTAATACAAGACCAAGTGGATATTGTTTACGACGTCCATTACTTGCTGATGGTGGTGGTGGACGTGGTCCACCTTCATATATTTGATTTAATATTGGTACTAAAAATGCTGCTGTTTTACCAGAACCAGTTTGTGCACATGCCATAACATCACGATGACCAATTATAATTGGTATTGCATATTTTTGTACTGGTGTTGGTGTATCATAACCAGCTAATGTTATACTATTTTTAATTATTTCTGTCAGCTTAACTTCATCAAATGTTGTAATATGATTTGGTATACTATCACCAGTTGCTTCAACTGGTATATCCTCATATTTACTAAAATTAATACCAGTATTACCAGTACCAAATAATTCAATTTCAAGACGTTCGTCACGGCTGGTGGGTATTGTCCAATCTTCTGTTCTTCTACCTCTTGAATTATTGTTGTTTGAATTATTGTTTCCATTATTGTTGTGGTGATAATTGTTGTTGTTGTTGTTGTTATTAATGCTGCTGTTGTTGCCACTGCTACTACCCCCCTCGTAATCGTCCTTCCATCTTCCATTACCCATTCTTGTGTCATTTTTGTTTTCTTGCCAACGATCATTTTTTGCTTGATCCGGCCAACGATCATTTCCACTATTATTTCCTCCAATGTTGTTGTTCCGTTCATTTCCATAACCACCACTACGTGATCCTCCTCCACCATTGTAACCATTTTCTTGGGGACGACGATTATTTCGTCCACCACTGAAACTTCCAAAATCGACATCACGACCACCAGCAACACGTATATCTCTGTATGATGAATTACGATCAGAATCACCACTATTATTACCACCACGTCTACCACCACGATTATCTCGATCACCAAATGATGAGCGTGAATTTGATGAAGGATTATTTTCACTTACTGTTGGTCCGTTATCTATATAAAAAAATAAATAAATAAATAAATAAATAAATAAATAAAATATTAAATTAATTATAAAATAATTTAATTATTTTACTTACTGGACTTGTTGCGTAAATGCGGTGGAATGTAGCGATTCCCACTTGGTTGGCGGGAATCCTGCAAGTCCAGACCAGCTATCTATTTTTTTTTTAATAGAAAAAAAATAATAATTTTCAATAAATATGTTGTTGTTGTTGTTGTTATTATTTAATATTAATTATAGGTAGGTAGGTAGGTAGGTATATTTTATTAATAATTATTGTAGCTAAGGAAAAAAATTGATTGATAAATAAATTAAGTCTAATTTACATTTTACATGTGAGTAATCATCATAAAATCAAATTAATATAAAAAGGTATGCGTGGTTGTCGAAAATTCAAAGAATTAATCGACGCCATTTTGAGATAACATAAATAAATGGAAATATGTTATAAAAAATATGGAAAATAAAATATTTTGACATATTAAATGTTGATTAAAAAAAAAATTAAAAAATACAATTATACATTAATAATAATAATAATTTATAGGTAAATTGTAATTAAATAATAATATGTAAAAAATTAAAAAAATTAAAAAAAGCACGCTGCATTGTGGGTCAAATATTGAGGAAGGGGAAATGAGCATAATGGCGGAATAGTTGTCAGAAAAACTTGGTTTTTTTTTTTTTTTTTCTCAATTTTTTCCTTGACAACAATTTACTTGAATATACAATTTAAATTTAAATAAAAATAAAAAATATATATGATAAATTACCTGCTGCTCTAGACCTGATCCATTTTGGTTGGCTGCATTACTCATATTATTCCGCCTCGGTGCGTAGATAAACTTTTGTTTTTTTATATCTTTATGCAATTATTGATGAAATTATTATAATTATCTATATTTTTTGTAACACATTCAAACTTTGCTTGGCAAAGATTAATATTATTTTTCAAGTAAAACAGTACCAATACCAATAGTATTAACTATTATACTATTTATACTATTTTACTACTATGTATATGTGTGTGTGTATTTGTATATATATATATATATATTTTAGTTTAGAGATTCTTTAATCAAGTTTTTTTTTTTTTTTTTCAATTTTAACGTTGAACTCGTTGAACTTAAATAAATGTAAAAATGTATTTAATTATTTATAACAATTTATTAACATACACTTGGTTTATTAATTTATTTATTTATAAATCAATTAAATAAGCATTAATCCACTAATATTTAGTGATTTTTTTTTATTATTTTATATAAATATATTTTAAGAGTTCACACTGGCTTTTTTTTTTTTTTTTTTTTTTTTTTTTTTTATTCCTAAATCACCTTTCGGCAAACTCGCGCCGCGCTAGTGCTGACACAAAGGAAGCTCGATGCAATCGTGAGGCAAAAATATTTTTATGGTGGGGGGCTTTTTTTTTTTTTTTTTTTCAACTCACACACACACATATTGTTCTAGATGAAAACGAGTGAGATGGAAATATATGATTTACCATGCCAATTTTAAACAAGATAATAAAAGACAGAAAATAAATATCAATGCAAAATGGCCGTGATAATATATACATAAGTATATGATGCATCTAAAATTTTTTGAAATATATTTCATCAAAAATGCATCTTTATTACAGTATTAATTAATAATTTAAAAATTAATTATTTCAATAAATATAATAGTAAAATTAAATTAAACACTAGACTGTATAAATTTTTGTTTTTTGTTATTTATTAAAATTTTATGTTTATTAATATTGACAATAATAATTGTTATTAAGCTTAATCGTCTTTTTTGGTGTCAGATTTTCCACCACGGATTCTACCAGTACGACGAGCAGCAATAAGACCAATCTTACGACCAGCTGATGTACCACGTTTGACTGTTGATGCTTTACCAATATGTTGATGATTACCACCACCATGAGGATGCTCAACGGGATTCATAGCAACACCACGAACCTAATTAAAAATATCAATAAAAATGTATATTGTTGTTGTTGTTGATGTTGATTTGAAATATATTATCAATAAAATAATAAATAATAAATCAGTCATTAAAATTTTCCACAAATATAATATTCAGGTTCAAATGTCACAAGGCATGATTTAAATAATTCAAGTTATTGTAAAAAAATAAATAGAATAATAATATGTACCTTTGGCCAGCAATTTCTCTTGGCCTTGTATTTATGATAAGCACGACCAGCTTTAAGTATTGGTTTGTCAATACGTCCACCACCAGCAACAATACCAACCATGGCTCTGTTGTTTGATGGAATAACTTTTTTTGCACCAGATGGTAATTTGACTCTGGTTTTTTTGCTATCTGGATTATGAGCAATAACTGTTGCATAATTACCAGATGCACGAGCAAGACGACCTCGATCACCAGTTTTTTCTTCAAGATTACATACAATTGTACCTTCAGGCATTGTACCAACTGGCATAACATTACCAATTTGAAGATTGGCTATTTGTAATAAAAAAAATATTAATATTAATAATTTTACTCTTGATGACAATAATAATAATAATAATAGCTACCTTTTTTTCCACAGTACAAAAATTGTCCTGTGTACATGCCTTCTGGGGCAATGAAAAGTTCTTTGCGTGTTTTAAACTTGTATGGATCACGGAAATGAACTACAGCAAGTGGTGCACCACGACCTGGATCATGAATAATATCCTGTAATAATAATAATAATAATAATAATAATTTGTTATATTTTATACGAAATTATAAATAAATTATTTGACAATGAAATTAATATATTATATATGATATTTACCCTGACAACACCTTTGATGTATCCATGTCTTTCAGAAAAATCAAGGGAACGAAGTTTTGGTGCTCCTTTCCTTTTTTTTGTGTGGGCTCTGAAAACAGAACCAGCACCTTTACGTTGTGCTCTGATTACACGACCCATGACGAATCTATAATTTAGATAAATAATAAATTAATTAATTGAATTAACATTATTTTATATAAATTGAAAATATATAATAATAATAATAATTTTGTTTGACACGTGTTAATCAATAGATTAACAATAACCTTAAAATTTCAACACTGTAAATTACTTATTAATAAAATTATAATATTTATAAATTTTTATCAAAATATTTATAATAATATTATCAATAATAATTATTAAATAATTATTTGTTGTTATTAATTATTGATGGATTAATAATTTTATGATTTTAAAAGATAAAATACCAATAAACGTACCGCAATAGTCAGCGATAAATGGAAAAGAACTTTTTTTGTCAAGTAAAATTGGGTTTATGTTTTTTTTTTTTTTGTAGGGGCACTACGAAGAAGACTACAGAGACCTCTAGTTTTTATTGGCAGCATTCAGTATATTTTTGATGATAAAGTAAATTTCTAGCTTGTCTATCGAATTCAAAAAAAAAAAAATTACCTAAAAAAAATACCTAAACAATATTGTAATATACGCGTGAAAAAAAAATAAAAAAATATAATAAATATGATGATGATGATGATGACAAGACATGTACAAGTAGCACCAACCTGTTTGGTATAATTTAATTTACAATGATTTACACAATATAGGTATTATATACTTGTGCTAACTACATAGGTATATATATAGGGTAACCAAACAGTATATGATAGATACATATCTATATCTATTATAGCCTTATAGGTACTTATATACAAATTATTTCAGAGTTTTTTTTGAAAGACGTGTGGTGGTGGTGGGTACCAGAACCAGATGAGACAAGAGACAACCAATTGCAAACCAAACCGGTGGGTACATATTTACATAATACATATTGGTACATACAATATATGTATGTACTTGACTCCACTGCAGTTTATTGTTGAATGTCGATTGTTGTTGACCGCAGTCAATTGCACCAGTGGGTGTGACAATTAAAAAATTTTATTTTTTTTTATTCTTGATATTATTATTTTTTGTTTAATTAATTAGATAATACCAATAATAATTAGTAAAATGGGTCTTGCTGATTACAAGGATATTGTTGGTACAACAGCCTCTGTTTGCACCATGGCACAAATGTTTTCTGGAATGTAAGCAATTTATCAATAATATACCTATAAATTAAAAAAAAAAAAAAACAACAAAATTATTATTATTATTATTATTATTATTATTGTAAATTACAATTGCAAATTTATTATTTAATAATTAATTATCTTGAATAATAATAATAATAATAATAATAATTTAAATGTTTTAAAATAATTAAGTAGCTGTATCCTTATTGATTAATAAAAGCTATGTCCTTGTTTTTATGTAAATTTATTATATACTTATAAGTATAGCATACCTATTAATTTTGTCATTTAAAAAAAAATTTTTCAGGTTTGTTTGTCGAGATATTTACAAACAAGGCACTGCTGAAGGAAAAGATCCAGTTCCATTTGTTGGAGGTATTGGAATGTTAGTATCAAAAATAATAAATTTATGTATAAAATAATTTATGATACATGCAATATTATAATATAAATTATTATTATGATTAATTACAGGGGAATGCTCATGTTAATTTATGCTTTGATTATGAATGATAAAGCAATGATTAGTGTCAATATTTTTGGATTATCCATAAGCATTTTTTATGTTATTTTTTTTTATTTTTATACACCAAATAAGGTAATTAATTTTTAATCAACACAAGTAAACAATCTATAACTATCATTTCATTTCATTTTATTTTATTTTATTTTTATTTTTCAGATTGAATTGCTTAAAACTTTTGCCAAGGTTATAACAATAACAATTGGTTTTTTAACATATGCATGGCTTGAAGATCCAGAAAAACTTGAATTCAGATGGGGATTATTAATAACTATTGTTTTATTTTTATTAATTGGTGCTCCATTATTTAATCTTGTAAGAAATTTTATTTATAATAAACATGATAAATATTTTCATTAATAGCTATACTTATATACAATTTTTTAAAATTAATATTACAGAAAGAAATAATTCGTACAAAAAACACAGATATACTTCCATTTCCCATGATACTCATGGGAACAATTGTTGCATCTCAATGGCTTCTTTATGGTATTATTCTTGATAATGGTTTCATGATTGTAAGTTATCATAATAATAATAATAATCATCATCATCATTAATTATTTTTTAATATACCTATATAATATTTATATTATATTTTTCAGTTTCAAAATATTGTAGGTTTGGCTCTTCAAATTGTTCAATTATCACTTTTTGTCATATATCCAAGTAATGGAGTTAAAAAAGAACTTGTTGAATCAAAAAAGAAAGAATAAATAGTCAAAAAAAAAAAAAAAAACTATTCAGCTGGACTGAAATTAAATAATAAATAAAAAATAATTAAATTGAAAAAAAATAATAATGTCAAATCACATATAATATTGTGACAATGACAGACAATAAATTTATTTTTTCAATAGATCCAGACGATAAATTTTTTATTCTTTTTAATTATTATTATTATTATTATTATCAAATCTTTTTTTTTTTTTTTTTTTTTTCATTTTTATCTTATAAAAATATTACAAAGTCATTGAAAAATATTTGTTATCATTTTTTATGAAGACTAATGCAGCCTTGATAAATATATCAATAATGATCAGCATGATTGTCAATAAAATTTAATTACAACATCCGCTTTATATTACACATTTATTATCATTATTTTAATATGTACTTATATATTATTAGTTTATTACCTATAAGATATAACTATATGATATATTATTTTTAAAAAAAATTAAAACAATAAAACTTTTGTATGCCATAATATATTATAATGGATCAAGTGAAAAACATTTACATGTACAAGATGTAACTGGACATTCAGTGTGTTGTCTAAACCAATGAGTAATGTGTTCACTATGACCACCGTGTCTACATGTTTGACACCATGTAAACCAATTTCCAAATTCAGTTAATTTACCATCATCATCGTTACGTTTAGCAAGTGCTGTTGCTGCTGCTGCAATTGCTGTTGTTGTTGATAATGACGATGATGATAATGATAATGATAATGCTGCTGCTGCTGCTGCTGCTGCTGCTGCTGATGATGATGATGATGATGATGATGATGATGATACTGGTGGTGGTGGTGGTGGTGGTGGTGATGATGCTACTACTGCTGATGCTACTGGTGATGATGATGATGATGATGTTGTTGTTGTTGTTGTTGTTGTTGTCATTGATAGAACTGCTTCTGTTGTTGCTGCTTCAGTTGTAATTGTTTCAGTTGTTGTTTCTGCTTCTGCTGTTGCTGCTGTTGTCGCTATTTCTGCTTCTGTTGTTGGTGCTGTTGTTGTTGTTGTTGTTGTTGATGTTGTTGTTGTTGCTTCAGTTGTTGTTGATGATAATGATGATGACGATGACGATGAAGATGATGATGAAGATGATGATGATGATGATGATGATGATGATGATGATGATGATGATGATGATGATGATGATGATGATGATGATAATGACGATGAAGATGATGATGATGATGCTACTGCTGCTGCAACTGCTGTTGCTGTTGTTGCTGTTGCTGTTGCTGTTGCTGTTAATGATGATGACGATGATGATACTACTACTACTGATGATGCTGCTGCTGCTGCTGCTGCAGCGGCCGCAGCAGCAGCAGCAGCAGCAGCAGCAGCATTTGGTATTTGAAAACCACTAACTGTACCCATATGCATTAAACAAATAGCACATCTTGGTAATGGTTTACGACAATTTGGACATGATGACATTTTTAATTTATTTGATGTACCACCAAGTCTACCAAATGGTCCTCTTAAACCTTGCATAAATGCTGATATACTTTTACCACAAAAATTACATGATATATAAACTTGTTGTGGTGGTTTTTCATTTGTTGATAATCTCATAATAATATCAAAATGTGCACGTTGATTCCACATTTTCCATGCATCTAATAATGAACGATAATTATTAATCCATGATTGTACTGATGAATCTTGTAATAATTTTGATGAAAATGAACGTATTGCAATTAAACAACAACTTTGTACATCACCAGTAATATCAAGATATTTATTTAATAATTTAATACCATCTTGTGTTGCACCAGTTAATAAAAAACCAGCTAAATTACCTTCATTTTTTAATTTAATAGTCATTCTATTTATATAATCAATTAATTTTGAATCAGATAAAAACATTAATGCAAAACCAATACGATCCTCAACAGCAATACCATTTTCATTTAATACATTATCATATGAATCATTATCAGCAGTTAAAAATGAAAATGTTGCACGTAAATATGGATCAGTTAATTGTCTTATTGATTTTAAACATAATTCACGCCACATACTATTTTTATCTTCTGTATAACCAGATAATGCCATTGCAACAATATTTAAATTTGTTGTTTCATTTAATTTTGTAGCACCACGATTTAATATATCAATTGCTTGACGTAAACAAAGATTAAATACTGATATTGCTGTTGCACGTGCATATGCACCTTCATTTTCTAATTTTTCTAAAAAAATATTATTATGATAATTATTATTATTATTATTATTAATTAATTTATTATCATTTTGTTCAAATTTCCAACCACATAATTGTAATGCTTTATCACGATCTGGTGATTTATATATTTTAGCAGTATGATTTATTGAACCAATATCAATCCATAATCTATTAATAATATCTGATTTAATAAAATTATTATTATTATTATAATTATAACCATTATCATCATCATTAAGTTTAAGTACATTTCTAATACCTGGATGTTTATTATCATTTGATATTATTGTACCATCATCAACTAATGAACGACTTAAATATAACCATTGCCATAAATTTTTTAATTCATTATTATCAGCAAGTTCACCATTTGATCCAAGTTCATTTAATAAACCATATTCTGATATTGCACGTTTTTTAGTTATAATAGCAATATCATTAAATGTATTATAAATACTATCACTACTACTAACATATTTAAATGTTTTTGATGCATGATTCCATGATAAATGTGAACGAGTTGACCAATTTAATGTTATTCTTTCACAAACAGTATAATCATTAATACCTTTTATTGATAAACCTAATAATCTATTAATATTATTTGGATGCCATGTAAAACTTGTTGGTAATATCCAACCAGGTGGTGCAACTGTACGTTCAAGTGCACCTGGTTCAGTTTCATCAGCACCAATAGCTGTACCACAATGTTGTATATCATGTAAATGTAATACATTTTCTTCTTTTTGTAATGAACCTAATAAATTACGTCTTGTTGGACACCATAATAATTTTATTATTGTATTATTTTGTGATAATGTTAATAATGGTTTATCAAAATATCTTGTATCCCATAATGTTATTTGATTATCATAATGTGATACAATATGACAATTATTATGTGGATTAATAGATACACCATTAACAGCTTTTGTTGTTGTTGTATTAATAATTTTATTTGAATCACGAAAATCAATAATTTTTAAATATTTATTATTAACACCAGTAATAAGACAACGTGATTCATTATTAAACCAACAAATTGAATGTACTGTTTCTGATAAACATGTTTCAGCAATTGGACGTATTGTTGATGTTGTTGGTGTTGATGGTGCTGGTGTTATAGCTGTTGTTGATGATGGTGTTACTATAATATCTGTTGTTTTTGTTTGTACAAAATTATTATTATAATTATGATAATTATAATAATTATAATAATTATTATTGTTGTTGTTGTTGTTGTTGTTGTTGTTGTTGTTATTATTATTATTTGTATTTGTATTTGTATTTGGTAATTTTAATACATCCCACAATTGTATTGAATGATCTGAACGATATTTATCTAAACCACATACTATTAAATTTGGATCAACTGGATTCCATGATACAGCATTACAACATCTTGCATATTTTGGAATTAATTCTTTACTAGTTAAACCAAGTGAATCAAATGCAGTTGGTCCAAATGTTGTTAATATAACTTTACCATTAGCTTGACCAACAGCAAGTAATATATCTGGTTCACGTTGTGGATATATATCAATACATTTTATATATTGATGATTTGTATTTGTTGCTAATAAATGAGCAACTGTTTTTTCACTTATTTTAATACCTAAATTATTTATTAAATTTATATTATATTATTAAAAATAAAATAATAATAATAATAATAATAATATTATGATGATTCTTACATGATTGACGAACAATTTCTTTAAGAGGACCAACTTCATACAGGCATATTTCAGTTCCCCAAGTAATAAATTTATTATTATGTACTGGTGACCATTGTACTTCTTTTGCAGAATGACTCATTTTTTAAATAAATAAATAAATAAATAAATATACCTACCTATATATTTATATAGATATATTTATTTAGGTACAATAACACTTTTATTATTATAATTATCTATATTTTTTTAACTATAAAAAATCTAATAAAATCATATGACATTTGTTGTTGTTGTTGAAAAATATATATACCAATACATAATAATAAACATTGTATGTATTGTTGTTATCTTCATAGATAACTCATTCTATTTAACTCTCTCATAAGCCATAAGAGAAAATAATAATAATAATATTAATATAAAAAAGAGAGACTGATAAAAGCGACATATTGATAATGTGGTGAAAAATTGTACTTGCAACAATTATATATTATCTCTTATAGGATGTAGAATGTAGATATGTGTGTGTATTGTTAATCAGACAGTTTTTTTTTTTTTTTTTTTGACAAGTAATTTTTACAGATTTTTTTATACATATAAAAATAGGTATAAACAAAAATATATAAACACCAATTACAAAGGTAATATATCTATATTGTATATATTTGTGATATATTTATTTATTTATTTATTTATTTATTTAATACAAGTTTATATTTATACAAAAATTTTAATTTTATTCATTATTATTTTATATAAAAGAGTGATTCATATGTGACAAATTTCTCTACTCATAAACAACACAAACAACTTTTCTTTTTTTTTCCAGTTGTATGCATATATGATATATATCTACATATGTATATAATATGTATATATGATCATAGGTGTATAATACTTATTCATATATGATATTTATTGTTTTATATTGACCAACAAGTAACAACGCGGCACCGCCTTTTCACTATTATCATATCATATAGGTACTTGTATACCTATCCTATACATATTATAGTCATTATTTATTATTTTTTTATCTCAAATGACACTTGTAATTATAATCATTCTATAAGTGTATATCTATATAATAATAAATAAATAAATAAATAATACAGGCAGGTATAGGTATATTTAATTTAAATAATAATAATAATAAAAAGTAAAATAATAAATTATTAATTTTTTTTCGCTCTAATTGTTGAATAAAGAATAAAATAATAATAGAATGTTTTTTTTTTAATTATTATTATTATTTTATTTCATTTTACATGATGTCTCACGTTGATTAACTAATATACAGTTAGATATATGTATGTACCTATACCCAACTAATAAACAAATAATAATTGTGTTGATAATGAAATTTAATTTTTTTTTCAGACTGAATATTAATTAAATAAATAAAACATGTCTAAAAAAAGTGGAGCAACTCAGGCCTTGCACAAGGTCATTATGGTTGGAAGTGGTGGTGTTGGTAAATCAGCACTAACATTACAATTTATGTATGATGAGGTTTGTATTATTATTTTATAAAATTAATTTAATTGAAAAAAATTTAAAAAAAAATTAAATTTTTTTTTTTTTTATTTGATAGTTTGTTGAAGATTATGAACCGACAAAAGCAGATTCATATAGAAAAAAAGTTGTTCTTGATGGTGAAGAAGTACAAATTGATATATTAGATACTGCTGGACAAGAAGATTATGCAGCAATAAGAGATAATTATTTTCGTAGTGGTGAAGGATTTTTATGTGTTTTTTCAATAACTGAAGATGATAGTTTTCAAGCAACTCAAGAATTTAGGTAAATATTATTAATTTATCTAAATTTAATATATTAATATTAATTTTTTTATTTTATTTTAGAGAACAAATATTAAGAGTTAAAAATGATGAAAATATACCATTTTTATTAGTTGGTAATAAAAGTGATCTTCAAGAAAAAAGAAAAGTTAGTTTAGCTGAGGCACAATCAAGATCACAACAATGGGGTGTACCATATGTTGAAACAAGTGCTAAAACTAGAGAAAATGTTGACAAGGTAATTTTATTATATAAAATTTATAATATAAATGTTGTATGTCATTGTTGCTTTTATTATTTTATTATTTTATTATATTTGTTTGTTTTTTTTTTTTATTTATTTTATTTTATTTTATTTTTTTGCACTGTGCACACGTTATATTTTTACAGGTTTTTTTTGACTTGATGCGTGAAATAAGATCACGTAAAATTGAAGATAAAACAGCAATTAATGGTCGTGGCAAGGATCGTACAAAAAGAAAGAAAATCAAGTGTTGCCTTCTCTAGGTTGGCTTTTGTGTTTTTATTATTATTATTATTTAATTTATGTTTTTTTTTTTTTTTTATAAAATTAATTAATTATGGTGATAGTATATTGATATTAATTTTTTATATTTATATATTTTCAGGTATTTTTTGATTTAATGCGTGCAATTGCAGCGCGAAAAGCACAAGATAATCAAATTGAAGCTGAAATAAAAACTAAAAAACGTTGTTGCATTATTCTTTAACAACAATTAAAAATTCATCAGCACTCATTTTATTATTATTATTATTATTTATAAATTATAATTTATATTATTAAAAAAGTTGATTAATTCAAAGACAAGGAAAAAAAAAAAAAATTTTAAATAGATTTAAGAAAATTAAAATTCACGTTCTCATAATAACAATAATATTATTGTATGTATGTATGTGTGAATGTGTGTGTACATTTAAAAAAAAAAAAAAAACCAATTAATTTTACTGGACTGATAATATTATATAATATAAATGATTGTCCAATGGTTGATTTAATTATTAAATATAATAGTTTAATACTGATAAAAATATTGAAAAAACAAAAAAGCATATATTTTTATTATAATTTTTTTATTAAATTATGATTTAGCTATTCCATTTCATAATTTCATCAATTTCATTAATTTAATTTTATGAATTTGTTGAGGTGTTATTAAATAATTTGCTAATATTAATATTTGTATTTGTATTTGTATTTGTATTTGTTGAAACTTGAAAAATTGCACAAAATAATAAAAATATACTTATACCTATAAGATTTTGGTATTATTTAAAATTTATAAAATATACTTGCATATTGTTATCTGTTGTAAATTGTAATTAATCACAATATTATTATTATTATTATTATTAAATAAATGTATTATGTACAAATTAATTTACTATTTAATTTAATTAAATTTACAAATTAATAAATCAAGTATATTCACAAATATGACCACAACCAGTTGGACAACAACGATTATTATTAAACCATTCTTTCATATGTAATACATGTCCACCATGTGTACATCCTTGACACCATGCATAAACACCTTTAACAACTTGATGACATATTGAACATAATCCATGTTGTGATGTATGACAACGATCACATATCCATGCTGTTTTTTGTAATGGTTTTGTACATGATGTACAACAAACATGCATCATTGTTGATTGTTGATTTAATTGTGATACAGATGGTATCCATGATAATTGTATTATTTGTGTTATAACATTATATAATTTAAATCTAGATAACATATCAATATATTCTAATAGCCAATGTTCTTGTAATGCTATTTCAAAATTTAAATCATTTCTTTTATTACCAAGTGCTATTAATATTGTTGCTGTTGTTTGTACATCACGTATTGCAGCATGATGTTTTAATGCTTCTTTAACAACTTCTGTTGGATCCCAAAATAATGGTTTTGGTATATTTTTTAATAAAAATTGACATGATTTATTATCAATTGATGTTATTGAACCATTAATTACTTCTGGTGAATTATTTGGATATTGTTCTGGTGGTGGTGAACGATCTTGTATTTCATGACGAAGAGGAAATGCCTCTCTACTTAAACCACAATTATCATCATCATTATTATTATTGTTATTGTTATTATTTATATTAGTATCTGTATTTTGATTGTTATTATTATTATTATTATTATTATGATAATTTACATTATTATTATCATTATTTACATCATCATCTTTATCTTTATCATCATCATCATCATCATCATCATCATCATCGATAATGACATTGTGATAATCAATTGCAGTGTTTGGATCTAATTCACTTTCACCAAAAAAAAAATCACCTTTTGCATCACGTTTATCATTATTTAATAATATACGATAGTCTGAACGACAAATTGATAATTTTGGAAAAATAAATTTTTCCGATAAATCATCAGTTTCATTGTCATTATCAATAATAACATTATCATTATTATTTCTAAATTGATTAATTTTTTTATCATATGATAATAATTCAATATTTCTATTATATGTCATTGTTTTTTTAAATAAACTATTGTTACATTTATAATAATTATTATTAATATTATATTTATTTTTATTTTTGTTTTTATTTTTAGATGGACTCTCATAAAGTGTTTTAACAATATTCCAAATAGTACAAACATCATTTCTACCACAGCTACTAGCAATTTTAGCATTTTTATCACAAATATCAGTTAATCTACCACTCAATAAATATTCTTCAGCGCATATTTTAAACCATTTTGGTCCACGTGGTTTGGCTGTTGATGTAAATCTATGCATAATACTTGTTGCCATACAAAATTGATCACTATTTGATGGTATTTTACGTATCATATTTTTTAATGATTTTTTTTTTGTTGTTGATGACGATAATAATGATAATGATGTTGATGTAGATAATGATGATGATGTTGTTGTTGTTGTTGTTGTTGTTGTTGTTGTTGTTGTTGTTGTTGTTGTTGTTGTTGTTGTTGTTGCTTCTGCTTCTGCTTCTGTTATTGTCGTTGCTGCTGTTGTTATTGTTGTTGCTGCTTCTGTTGGTATTGCTTCAGTTGTTGTTACTGCGACTGCTGCTGTTGATGTTGTTGTAGTTGATGATGATGGTGATGGTGGTGGTGTTGTTGTTGTCGCTGACATTATTGACAATAATGATAATGTAGTTGTTGTCATTGTTGAAGATAATGATGATGATGTTGTTGTCAATAATAACGATGATGGTAGTATTGCTGTAATTGGTGGTATTGTTGTTGTTATTGTTTCTGCTGCTATTGTTGTTGTTGTTGTTGTTGGTGTTGTTGTTGTTTCTATTGTTGTTATTGATGGTGGTGATGGTGTAACTATTGTTAATATTTCCATTTCTGTTGGTATTGTTATTGATGGTGTTGTTATTGTTATTGTTGTTGTTGTTGTTGTTGTTGTTGTTGTTGTTGAAGATGGTGATGGTGATGGTGATACCGTTACTGATGCTTCAGTATCAGTATTAATATCAGTTTCAGTTTTAGTATTAGTATCAGTATCAGTATCAGTTTCAGTTTCAGTTTCAGTTTTAGTTTTAGTTTTAGTTTTAGTTTTAGTTTTAGTTTTAGTTTTAGCTTCAGTTTTAATTTCAGTTTCAGTTTCAGCTGTTACTGTTGATGTTGTTGTTTCTGTTGGTGTTAATGTTGTTGTTACTGTTGGTATTATTGTTGTTGTTGTTGTTGTTGTTGTTAATATATTAAAATTTATATTATAATTATAATTATTATGATTGTGATTATGATTATTAAGTTTACATGCATATGCAACATCACCATTGCAATTGAATGCAATACCTTGTGGATTTGCTTTATTTATTGGTCTAGTTGCATCTTGAAATAAATGATGATATAATGTACAATCACGACTTGTTGATAAAAATGATTGTGGACTACAACGCCAAACAATACCAGTTGGTACATCTTTATGTTCATTAAAACTAGCAAATGGTATATATGGACGACGTATATCCCATACATTAATACTACAATCAACAACAAGTGCACAACTTGAAATATGATATTTACGTTGTGGTCTCCATTTAATACGTCCAACAGATGCTATTGTATTTATAATATAATCACATTTTGGTTTTGTTGTTAAATCCCATATTTTAATTGTTTTATCACGTGATGCTGTTGCAAGCCATGTTGTTTCTGGATGCCAATCACATGCAAATATTGGTCCAGAATGAGCAGTAAAATATTGATAATAACGATCTGGACGACGTAAATCCCATTGTTGTACATGTCCATTTTCAGATACTGCTGCAAATGTATGTTGTTGATGTGGTGAAAATTGTACATCACGTACTGATTCAGTATTACTATAAAATGTTTTAACTGATTCTTTAATACGTAAATCAAAACATTTCATAGTACCATCTTGTGAACCAGATATAAGCCACATTGGTTCAGTCATATGAAAACTAACTTTATTAACTGTTCTTTTATGATCTGAAAATACATGTTCTTGTTTTGAACGTGATGATTTATTTAAATTCCATAATACAACAGCACCATTTGTTGCTGCTGTTGCTAATATATGAAGATCAATTAAATTCCATGCAACATCATTACATGAAAAATTTAAATTTAAATTTTTTCCAACACGTAAATTACATACTTCTTCAAATTTATCATCATACAATGTAAATATTTTAAATACTGTAAAATATTAAATAATTCATTAATTAATTTATTTATTTATTTATTTTTTTTGTTTATATAATTACCATTTCGTCCGGCAATGACAACTTGAGAATTATCTTTACTGAGTGCTAATGCATTTGCTGGACTCTCTTGTGATATAAAACTAGTTTTAGATGTCATGATTATAATTTAATAATATGATATTTAATAGCTAATTGAGTATAAATACATATATTTAATTATTTTTTCATTGTTTATAGGATATAAGGTATATCCAAAGGTATATGTATGCGTGTATATATTATCCAAAATATGTATGTACTTATAAAAGAAAAAAAAACAAAAAAACAAAAAAAAACAAAACAAAAACAACAACAAAAAAAAAATAAAAAAAAGATATACCTAAAGAGAGAGAGAATGTAGATGATGTCAATAATAATAACAACAATATTTATAGTGTTGTCAGTTGTCAAAATGTCAGATTCATTTTTATCGCGTTGATGAAAACCAGCCAAAAAAATTTATATAGTATCTATATATTTTTTTTTTTTTTCAATTTCGTTTTTGTGTCAATCTTTGTCTTGTCTTGTTTTCTTTTTAAATTTTAAATTGTCTTGTGAAATATAAAAAAGTATTATTTATTATTTTTATTTTTAAAAATTTGAAAAAACAAAAAAAAAATGTCTCATCTTGTTAAAGATCGTGTGTCAATGAAATTAAATACAAAAGCAGCTGTTGACAAAATTAAATTTGGAAGTCCAGAATTAAAACAAGTTCTCAGACAGGTTAGAATTAATTAGTATTAATAATAGCTATACCTATAAATAATTAAATAATTAAATTATGTATTTATTAATAGAGATGTCGAGAAAAATTACGTGAAAAAAGAGATGAATTATTTAATTCAAAAAGACTTGGATTTTTGAATGGTGATAATGAAATTTTTCGAGAACAACTTCATGAGATTGTCAAAAAAGAAATAAATGATACAATAACAGCAACAACAGCAACAATGGATATTGATTATAGTAATAGTAATATTAATAATATTATTAATACTGAACCATTAACATATGAAGAATCAATTGAACTTGAACGTGAAATAATTGCTGAACAACGTATGTTTTTTATTTATTTATTTATTTATTTATTTATTTATTTATTTATTTATAATTTTTTTTTATTTTAAAAAATAGAACAATGGCTATTGGATACTTATGATATAATAGAAAAAAATGAAGAAAAAAAATGGTTATATTATGGTGAACAATCAATGCAAAAACAAGTTATATGTCCACTTTGTGAAAAAGGACTAATAAAACAATCATCATCAAATAATTTATCATGTCGTGTTTGTCAACTTAAAATTCCTACAACAATGTCACTTGAAGAATTTTCAAATTCATTAGAACATCATATATTTTTACACTCTAAAAAATGTCCAGAACGACCATCATTTAAAGCAATTGCTGAAAATAATACAATTGAACTTTATCTTGCTTGTGAAGATTGTATATCATTTGCAATTATTCGATAAATTATTATTATTATTATTATTATGTCATTTATCTATATATCTATATATCTGTCTGTCTGTCTATCTATCTATTTTTATAAACATATTTTAAATTATTATCTATTAATTAATATTGTGCCAATTTTTATGTTTATATCACATAAAATTGTTATTTGTATTTGTTTGATTGTTGAAAAAATAAACAATTTTTAAATGACATTTATTGTGAGTTTATGTTTATATGTTTATGTGCACACAAATTTTACAACAATATTATACCATTATTTAATTATTATATTATAAACAACTATAATTATAATTTTTATTTTCAATATTATTAAAATAATGTTTTGTTGAATTTTTTTACAATATCAAGCTGGCAAGTAGTTGTAAATTATATTTTTTATATTTTATCACAGCTGTATTTAATTATTTATTTATTTATTTATTTTTTTTGTAAAATAATAATATTCTCATGATGTTTTTAAATGTATTTTTTTTTAATTTAAAATAATTATTTCTATTGTAAATTAACAAACAAAATATTATTAATTATATTGATATTATTATTATTATCAATATAATTTTTATTTTTAATCACAATGTATTTTTATAAATTTATTTATGTAAAAATCTTGATGAGAATAAGTAATATTTTTATACAAGTAAGTATGTACTTATAGGCAAGTATTTTTTATTTTTTTCCTTGTGCATGATTTTTTTTGGCAAATTTGATATAATTTTTGAGCTAATTCAGCGTTAACCAATTATTTTACATTATTAATAAATATATATTTTTGTCTATTTTTTTTTTTTTTTATCATTTAAAATAACTCAATCAATTTTAATTGTTATTATTAATATTATTATTGTCACATACATAACATACACACACAATTAAAATTAAAATAACAATAAATACTTGTAAAACAGTTAATTAATTAACTTATGTATACATAGAGCAAACATTAATTAAACTTATTATAATTTTAAGTTGTAATAATAATAATAATCAATTATAAAATTATATGTATGTAATAAAGTAATGAGCAAAATAATTTAGCCTGGGCAGCATTTTTGTAAAAAATAAAATTAGAAAATTAATATTTGTTATATTATGCAAAAATCATAATTTTTTTGTTATAAAAATCATCATCATCATCATATAGTCATTGTATGACTGATAAATTATTATTATTATTATTTTTATAGTTAAATAATTTATAAAATTGTAGATGTAGCATAAGTATATTATTAAGCAAATATAATAATTATTAAAAAATAATTATTAAAATAAGCAATTAATAATATTAATGATAAAATATTAATAGGTATAGGTATACTTATACATATGTATTTAAAATTGATTTTTTTAAAAATAATAATAAATAACTAAATCACATATTGTTTTATAATATTTTTAAAAAATAATTAAATTATCATTATCTTTTTTTTGCGTATGTCATTGTTGTTGTTTATTATTATTATTATTATCATTTATCATATTTTTTTATAAAACTGTACACTTGCCAGATCGTCTTCTTTTTCGACGATTTTTTTCATATTCTGTTGGTGGTTGATTGCGAATTATTCTTACTACCTAAAAAAAAAAAAAATTATGTTACATTATTAATTTATAATTAAGTATATAAACAAGCACAAAAATAAAATTTAAATAATAATTTTTTATTACTTCGTGAAATGCAGCATCAACATTTAATGGTGGATCTTTTGCTGATGTTTCAATATAAGGAATTCCAAGTTTATGTGCCAATTCTCGTCCTTGTTCTTCACTAACTTTACGTAAATGTACTAAATCAACTTTATTTGCAGCAAGTAGCATTGGATAAACATCTCTATCTTTAACACGTAATATTTGTGTATAAAAATTGACAATATTTTCATATGATTGTTTATCAGTTACTGAATAAACTAATAAAAAACCATCTCCTTTTCTCATATACTGTTCTCTCATTGCTGAAAATTCTTCTTGTCCAGCTGTATCTAAAACTATATAAAATTAAAATATTAATATTTATTTATAGATTAAATAAATATATCTATCATACCATCTAAAATACACCATTGTTTATCAACTTCAGTATGTTGTATATAACTATCTTCAATTGTTGGATCATAATCAGTGACAAATAATTTTTGAAAAAATTGTATTGTCAATGCACTTTTACCCACTCCACCATCACCAACAACCTAATTATAATTAATTAATTTATAAAAAATAAATAAAAATTCAATAATTAATTAATTAATATAGATACAAACCACAAGTTTATGTTGGGTCACAAGATTATCATTTGTCGGTGGTCTTGTCATATTTACTTTTTTATTTATTTTCCAATATGTACTATATTTATTTTATTTATTTTTATTGATTCATTAACACAATTTAATGGATATTCTATAATTATTATTATCATGTGACAAATATTATAATTTATTTTATAAACAATAAGATGGATCAATGAAAAGTTTAAAAAAAGTCCTTATGTTAGCTACTTGTAGGTGTATACCTAAGTTTTTATTAATTTAAAATTAATTTACCTGATTGATAAAAAAAAATATGTATAGATATAGGTACACCTTTAAGTATCTATCTATTTATTTATTTATTTATTTATTTATTTATATGTAGACATTTTGTATTTTATTGTAGGTAAGTATATGAAATGATTCAATTGCGATATCAACAATGTTACTACACAACAACAAGTCAACAACATACAAAAAATATATTTGATTGTACATATACACAAAACTGTATATAAATCCCAATAAATCCATAAATTTGTAATTATTTGTCTCACAGCTCTCTTACTGTAATATTTTATTATTTTTATATTATTATTATTATATACCTATACCTATATATATTTAATATTTATATGTCATGTGCGTTACATATATACAATTGTAACTTATATATGTAGTTGATATTAAATAAATATATTTGACTGTGTGTGTAGTGTCATTTGGTGTGTCTATCATATGATGTGTATTTATATGTAGGTGTGAGGGTATTATTTATTATCTTTTTCTTTTTTTTTTCATTTGGCTATACCAAAAATTTCTATCTCTGTCATATGTATCTATACCTATATATACAAGAAAAAGAATAAACAATGATGCATCGTCATGTACATACCTGATGTGAGGTACCTATCATATTGAAGATTTGGATAATATATCCTTATATTTACCAATAATACTGTATAATATATCCTATAAGTACTTACATATTTTTTTTGTCAATTCAATAAATAAATTATCGATAATTTGCCTAAAATTTATTTAAAAAAATTTATTCTTTCATGATGATGATATAATATTTTAAGTTGTTAATCTCCAAATAAATTACTAATTTTTTTTTTCTATTTATATCTCTACACACATTTATATTTTCACATTTTTTAAAATCTTTTTGTACAGATATGATATAATTTACTTATTTATTTATTTATTATATATCCTATATTGTTTTACAAAATATTTATGGAAAACAATGATTTTCATATTTATCTTTGATTGCAATCAATGTGTCAATACCTTGTATATCTTGTATACCTATAATTATTATTATTTATGTTATTTATCTATTTATCTATTTATTGGACTCTGAGATATTATTAAAATTATTTTAAATAAATAAGTATACCTATAACAAAATATAATAATAATAATAATAATAATAATTAATTTTGATATTTAATAATGTGATATGTTTGGAGATTACAAACAATATAAATAATAATTATTTAATTAATTAATTGACTATATATGATGTAAAACAAATTGCACATGTATATAAATAATTATTGCCAAATAAATAAATAAATAAATATAAATAAAATATTTACTCAGTGTCCGCAAGTGAAAATTATATATATTTAAAAATGATACATTACATTCTCATATTGTATTATATCATGGACAAGAAAATATTAATATTAATATTATTCATAATAATTAAAATAATTAATCTAATAATACTAATATATTGGTAATACAATAATAATAATAATTTTTTTATTTTTTTAAATTTTTTTATGCATTTGAATATGCTCATTATTGCAATCCTGGACGTTATTATATATTTTTTGTTTGAGCAAATGCTTTTAACAATGGACGTGTGTCATTTCAATCAAATAATATAATTCATATAAATGAAATATTTATCATAATACATAATATTAAAATTTCTTAAAAGTAAAGTTGATTTAAAATAAATATTATATGCGTTTTTTTCTTAAATTTTTTGTACAATATTAATTTGGCATTGAGATACTAACTTTGGTATTATTGTTGGTGCTATTGTATTACAATTATTTTAAAATTATATTATTATTGAATTAATTAATTAATTAATTATAAATAAATAAATAAAATAATTATTTTCTAAAATACTGTTGTTGCGGATCATGATATTTAACTTATACTATGATATATATATATACTTTTTCAAATAAAAAAACATTATTTTTTGTTATTGTGCAAAAAAAACAAAAAAATAAATAAAATTATAGTAATTATACTAGCTATGCTTTATGAATACAAGTGCACACAAAAAAATATGCATTTAATTATATTTATTATTATTATTATTTCACATTTTTAGCTATTGAAATTTATTTGTTGGCAGCTATTATATTTTATATACTTCACTTATTTATTTTTTTCATTTAAACAAGTTATATTTTTGTTTTTTTTTTTTTTTTTTTTTTTTTTCCAACACAGAGAATACTTGATTATTTAAAAAATAAAAATATATAAACAACAATACGAACAATATTATTAATAAAAAGTCAATAAAATACATTGCATATTGTAATTGCAGAGTATTATTACGCATAATATAAATATAAATTTAATACTTTGAATTTTCCATGTGGCACACAATGATTATAATATAATAATTATATATACACAAGTATAGGTATATTTAAAAAATATTTGATCCAAGCTCAAGTTTCCACAATGAAATTGGTCTTGAAAATACAGCAGCTTGTCCTTTTTCTTTACCACCAATAATATATACATTAATAGGTGATGGTGTTGGTGTTGTTGCTGTTTGACAAGATACTAATTTAGCTTTTTGTCTTTCAGCTCTTGATGCACTAACAGCTCTTCTAGATGGTGAATTATTATTATTATTATTATTATTATTATTATTTAGTTTTAAACTTTTTGGTGGTATTCTTGGTTTAAATTCTTGTAATTCTAATAATTCAGCAAATGTTTGTGATACTGAACGTCCAGTTTTATCATCAAGTAAACTATCTGGTGAACTATTTAATATTTTTACAAATTTATTACTATTATCAATATTATTATTATTATTATTAGTATTAGTACTAGTATCAACACCAAAATAATTTGGATTACAAAAACCAAATTGTCCATCACGTATACCACTATTATTACTACTATTTTTTAATGATGATTTTTTTTTACTAATAATACTAGTATCTAAAGAATAATCATCATCAACAGCAAGTTGATCACCAGGACTTCTTGCATCATTACTAGCATAATCAGATGTTGATTCTTCACCTTCTTCAAGATCAGCAAATCTAACTGATGCTGAAGTTGGTAATTTTGTTGTTGTTGTTGTTATTATTGATGATGATAATGGAGTTTTTGGACTTTGTATTGTTGCTTCATATAAATGTGAACTATAACTTTCACCTCTTGTTGGTTGACATGCTTCATGAAATAATTCAAAATCATTTTTTTCTTCTTCAGTAAGATTAATTAATTTTTTTAATTGATTATTTTTTTCATTATAATCATTATCACTATTATCATTATCATCTGGATCAACAAATACAAGACGTGCTGCTTCAACTGGTGTTAATATTGGTGTTGGTAATATTAATGAACGAAAATTTGGCACTGATATTGGTTCTCTAGTCATACGATTATTGATATTACAAAATGATGTTGTTTGTTGTTGTTGTTGTTGTTGTTGATGATGATGATGATGATGATAATTATTTTTATTATTACGTTGTTTTATTCTTTTACCAATTGCATTTGCACTACGTGATTTAACCATTTTACTATTTTTATTATTAGAAACTTCATTATCAACTTGTTGAAATGGATAATATGAATTGTTATCTTTTTCTTTAATAATTTTTTTATTATTATTATCATTATATTCATCATAATCATCATAATCATAATCATCATCATCATCATCATCATCATAATTATAATTATCATTATAATTATTAATATCATCACCTTCATCTTCATTATTATCATGATCTTCTTGTCCATTTAGTACTGAATAACTACATTTATTTGGATGACTTAAACGTGATAAATTAATTTGTGATAATTTTGATATTTCACGTAAAAAACTTGGTCTTGTTGGTGGTTCACATGGTGATACTTTATTATTATTATTATTATTATTATTAATACCACCAGCTAATGAAAAACGTGGTTTATGTTGTCCACGTATTGTTGTTTTTTTATGTTTATTATTATTATTATTATTATTATTATTATTTTGTATACCACAACCACGTATAACAAGTTCAGATACAGCAAGAGCAATACTTTCTGATCTTGGTTGTGGTTTTGTTCCAGATATTGTTAATTTATCCCATGTTTCACTTGTAAAATGAAATCTCCACAATTCATTTGTTGATATTCCATTACTTTCACCACCAAATATTAACATACAACTTGGTAATCTACATGCAGCATGACCATGAAGTGGACCTGGTGTTTGTTTATTTTTTAATTTAATTATATACCATGTACATGTATTAATATCCCATTTCCAACAATCATTACGTTCTTGAAGATCAGTCATACCACCATAAATATACATTGAATTACAATCAAGTATTGCTGTATGTTTATGTCGTGGTGGTGGTAATAAATTATCATTATTACTATTTGATGATGATAATAAATGCCATGATTCAGTTTCAAAATGAAATGACCATAATTCAGATGAACTACCACGTAGATCTTGATATCCACCGTATATTAACATTTGACCACTATAAACAAGAGCTGTATGACCACGACGTCCACGAGGTACAGCACATCCTCTTTGTGCTTTTATTTTGCGCCAACAATTTGTCTGAAATAAATTTATATATTATTGTATTATATTATTCTTCATTGTAACACGCGATCAAATGACATGTATTTTATTTTTTAAATTAGAAAGCGTAAAATTATTATTTTAATTAAATAAATAAAATTAAGTATATTTATAGTTATATATTAAAATAATAATAATAATTTTTATTTCATACTTTAACAGAATAAATCCATAGTGGTGTTTCTGTTCCAGCTGAAAAACCAAGTTCACCACCAAATACATAAAGACAATCTTTATATGTTACTGCACTGTGTTCTTGAAGTGCTGGTGGTTTATCACCACTTGGATGTAATTCTTCCCATCTACTTTCAGCTGAAAAAAAAAAATTAATTTTTGTATTAAAAGTTCTTTTATATATACCTATACATATATTTATATCAATGCAATCACCACATTTTATTTTTTATATAAGTACTTATTTATATAATTAATAGTAAAAATTAAAAATCGTTATTTAATTACCAAGACTATATCTCCATAAATCTTTCAATGGCAAATTGCCATTTCTACCACCCAATAAATAAACATGACCACCAAGTAGTGTTGCACTGTGTTTACATCTTGATGATGGTGCTGGACCATTTTCTGTACCAGCTGCTGTTACTGAACTCCACATGTCTATTAAAATATATAAAATAAAAATTTATGTGCGATATAATATTATGCATATATTTATGTATTAAAAAAAAAAAAAAAAAAAATTTTGCCATATGCTTGCAATAAATATACCAATAAGTGAATACCGTAGTGAACCGGTTCATTGACTAAAAAAAAAAAAAAGTTTCTTCATCAAGTAGTAGTTGAGAAAATTAATAATATAAAAAATAATAAGTCAATTATGTTAACTTATGATTCACATGCTATATATGTATAACCATTGTTTTTAGACAATTAAAATTTTGTCTGTTTGGTTGTATACTTATATCAATATTTAGGATATTTATTTATATTTTCAAAATCTAATTTATCATATACTTATGTATTATGCTGTGTACCTATTATTATTAAAATTGTTTGACTGATTAGATGAAAACGACGTTCCAAGATGAGAGATATGCTTTGTACGTCGATTATATTGTTAGACTAAATGTGATGTGTGTTAGGCACAGGTATATGTGATTAAAGTGATTTTGATGAATTTTTAAAAAATATAATGCAAGCTTTATATACTGTTTTGTTTTTTTTTTAAATTTATTATCATATACAAACCTTTTAATATATATGTAATATAATTATATCATATATTGAATCAAAATTTTTATTGTTATATGTATCAGCCAATAATACTAGATTGCACTTGATGTTTTTAATTATTTATTTATATGAGCTTTTACATGACATCATATAGTTTTTGATTAATTGTCACTCACATCAATAATAATAATATTTCATTAATACAACTTATAATGTGAAACACTGACAATTATCATTGGCTTTGTGCTGTACATACATACACTTTTTGTTATTTGTCCGGGTCATAATATTTTTTTTTTTTTAACTCTGATATATCAATACATATCAAGGGAGGCTTGTCTTTATATCATCTTGACGCACGCGCCCAAAAATCCTCTTTAAATATATCATATGCTATTTTATATATAAGTATATACTTATACCCTCAATTTTATAAAAAATTATTATATAAATTAATAAATCTATATCAATTATATACGATATGCATGGAATTATTTTTCATTGTATATAATATATATTTAATTTTATTAATAGGTAATTCAGAGCTTTTATAATAATAATAGAAAAAGCTTAATTGCGCATGTTTGTGAGAGGATGAGATACATAGTTGTCATGACAACAGGATGCAGGATATAAAAAGTGAAGAGAGATGAGAAATCAACAGAAATCAACTAAACTGCGTGTAAATATGTATCGTATGGTATCATAGGATTCATAGGTATATATATTTATTGATTACTCTCTCTGTTATAATTATAAGTATATGTATATGTATTTTTTATCAAATTTACTACCATACCATGCCATCACATATCATATATCCTCTTTGATTCTATTTCTAATATATAAATGCAAGCAAAATTTTTTTATTTTATATTATACTTATTATTTCAACAAATGCTATCAATCTATCTATAAATTATTATTACAATAAGTATATATTACCTATCATATATATTTTCAGAGATACGAGAAAACAAACTGCAGTTTTTTTAATTTTAAAAAATTTAAAATATATTATATACTTACCTATACATACATTGTGTAATTTCAATTTCATTATATATACTATCAGTATTATCAGTTTAATAATAAAAATAATATTTTTTATTTTCTTTACATAATAATTATATATTTATATTTTTGTTCATTTTTTTTAATGGTACACCTACTTTTATTTATTTTATTTTTTATTTGCTGGAACTAATTGCATCATTTGCACAATATGACATAGTGATCCAGGATGTTGAATATTAAAATTAATTTGTCATGAATAAAAATAATAATGATTTATATACATATTTCTGTATTGAATGAGACCAAGGTTGAAATTTAGGCAACTTGAATTATTTATAATATAATATTTGAGATATAAGTATGTACCTATATTTTAAATTATGGAAAAATAGTATATAATAAGATATAATTTATCTTTTTTCAGTATACTTATTTAAAAAATTAATTTTTTTTTCTTTTATATTTATTTTTTTTGAAATTATTATAAAAATTTTTGAAATAAAAGAATTATGAGCATGACCATTTTATTTTATTTTATTTTTACGCGTGACACTTTTGTTTTCACTTGTAATATTAATATAATTATATAGGTGTATATTTTATATTGTTGTAGTCACACTTTGTTAATATCTGATATTTTTTTTAAAAATTTTTAATTATCTAATATTATATATTAGATATTTTATTTTTTCAAATAAAATAATAATTTTGTATATACAATTTTATACCTGTATAACAATTTTTTATAATTAAAAAAAAAAAAAAAATATGAAAATTCTAAAGGGTGATGATGATGATGATGATAATCATCTTGGTGTGACGACCATATAAATGGTGAAACTTTGTAAATTAGAGAGTCATTCGTTACTTTAAAGTCAACTTGATAACTTGTTTATTATTATTATTATTAATTATTAAATAAAATAAAAAGTGAATATAATTTATTTTATATTTAAAATAATTATATTATAATATCAATCCAAATGACTTGACAATAATTATATATAAATTATTGTACATCATATATATTTTTTAAAATGTCTACTCATTATTGTATAAATTATAAAAATACGTATTTAATAATATTATTATTTTTAATTATTATCGATAAATCAATTGGTATATCAATAACAACTGATAAAAATAATAGTAATAATATAATTCATCAACTTGGACAAATAAAACCATCACCAGTTGATAAAATTCAGCAAGATTCATCTGAAAATAATAATAATAATAATAATAATAAATCATCTGAAAAATTAATTTCAATAATTAATGATAAATCAATAAATGGTTTTTTAACTAAAAGAGACAATACTAAAGAAGATGTTGAAAAAATTCATGATGATCATGTAGTTGACAAAAAAGAAAAATTAACACGTAAAATACCTGGTGGTGGTGGTGGTGGTGGATCATCATCATTTTTAAACAGAGATGAGTTTTATATAATATAAACAAAATTAATTAGATATATTTTTTTTTGCTTTAATATTAAAAATTTTTTTTAATTTTGCAAGTTCCAATTGCTGTGGTTCACTTTTTCAAGTATCAGATCAACTTGATACATCAATAATAACAACACGACCAACTGAAACAACAAGATATCCATATGAAAATAATAATCGTTATGGAAATCGTCCTGATATTGACAGGTTTAAATATTATTATTTTATTTTAATTAAAATTAATTAAATAAATATACATTAATACCTACTATATAATTAGATATGGTTGGCAAACATATTCCCGACCTGGTTCATCTTCATCATCTGCTTCTTCTTCATCTTTGAGTAATAGTAATTATTCTCCTTATGGTAGTCAAGGAAATTATCATGATAGGTATTATTATATTAATATAAAATTAAATTAAATTAATATATTATTATCTTTTAAATTTATATACCTATATCATTAAATAATAAAGATATGGATCACGACCATCATCATCATCATCATCATCATCATCATATGGTAGTATTAATAATAATAATAATGATAATAATAATAATAATGGACAATTTGATTATGGTGGTAGACCAGGATTATTAAGACCTGGTTATGGATATGGTTTTGGATATAATTATAATGATAATAATGGAGCATATGGAACAAATGGATATGAAATAAATCATCGTCCTGGTGGTGGTATACATTTTACAAATAATAGACCAAATGGCTATGGTGGAATGTATGGACCAAATTCAGAAGATAATGAATTTCCAACTGGTTCAAATGCTGAAGAACAACCACAATCACCATCATCATCACATCTTCAAACTCAAAAAGTAAATAAATAATATGATTAATATATACCTATCCTATATATATAATTAATAAAATTTCTTAATTGTTAAATAATAATTACAGGCAGTTGCATTAAAAGCACTTGCTGGTGTTGCTTTAATTGGTGCTGCAGCAGCTCTTGCTGCAAATCCAGTTTTGCTACCTCTTGCTGGTAAAAAAAAAAGAAAACGATCAATAACAACAACAGCATCAGTACATTTTAATCATCAACATTTTCCATATAAATTTATTCTTGATCATGTACCACATATTCAAGAAGAAAATATTGCTGAAAAATTTTGGAATACACCAAAATGTGTATCACGTCTTGCATGTGAAGTTCAAAATGAATTTTTTATTCAAATGACTCGTGATAAATCATTTATTCAAGATGTTCCAGTTATTAAAAAAGATATTCAAAAAAAATTGGATCAATTGTATGGAAATATTATATATATATATATATACCTACACCTATATTTATAATAATATTTATTTATTTTATTATTATTTCAGAATCATCAAGGGTATTTTGCAATCTGAAGATTTACAACAGAGTCTTGAAATTTTAAAAACTATTGCTAAACAAGTTCAAAATACTAAAAGTGCTTGTGACGTGTTTGTCTGCAAATTATATGCTCCATAAATATAATATGAAAATAAAAAAAAAATATTTTACAGATAAATCTTAAGTATATGTTGAATAAATGCTAAAATTTAATAAAAAAATTGTTTTTTTTTTTTTTTTTTTTTTACGTATTTCATCAATCTTTATTATATTTAATCAAAAATTCAAATGAAAAATTTTTATTTAATGCTTAGTAAAATTTTACTTTCTGGCTTAAAAAAAAAAAAAAAAAAAAAAAAAAAAAAAAAAAAAAAAAAAAAAAAAAAGAAAAATTATCATATTAATCTGTTGTTTAATTTTATCATTATTATATTATTATTATTATTATATTTTTTTGTTAATATGTAATTAGTAAATATAATAATGAATTTTTATTTATTTATTTATTTTTCCAATAATATAAATAATAATTCATTTATTGTTGTTGCTGTTGCTGTTGTTGTTGATGATGATGTTGATGTTGATGTTGATGTTAAATGTTTTATTATAAATATTAAAAAGACTAAGTGAGTTTCTTGGCTTTCTGGTATAAAGTGTCAACAACTTTTCCCATACTATGTATTGTATCCAGTGCAATTTCATATGTTTTATCTCTTGGTGTATCCTCAAAGACAATTAAAACTCCTTCACCTTGATCAAGTACTCCAAGTAATTTTTTATCAAGTATCATTTGAGATAATTTTTTTTCCACTTGAGCCAATGGTAATGCTATTGATGTAGCTATATGACCAACCTATAATTATCAAATAAATAAAAAAATTAATTTTTTAAAATAAATAAATAAATAAATAAATATAATTAATTACTTGAACACGAGAATAAGGTTCAACCAATCGACAAAGATTTTGTTCAAGCATTGTATCATAAAGTGATCCAAGATGAGCTCTAACAATAACATCATCTTCAAGTTCTTGACGATAAGTTTTAACAGCTGATTGAAAATCAGCAAGTGAACGTTTATGACTTGCTTCAGCAACAGCTTTCATTGCATCAAGATCACGACCAGCATATTTAACAGCCAATTTACCAGACATTATTGATTGTACATCATCCGGTGAACGTAACATAATTTTTGATAACAACATGTATTTTAATGCAGTCAATGCTTTTGGACTATCAACACTGTCATAACTATAAAAATAAAAAAAATTAATTACTTGTATAATAATAATAATAATAATAAACAATTTATATACCCTTCAAATGCTTCATAAAAATATGAATAAGCAGTTTTGAAATCTCTTTCATCAGCAGCATGAAGTATACCAGATTGTAAATCTAATGCAGCTTGCATTTTTGGTGGACAATAAATAGCATTTGCTGTTGTTCTAGCACTTGTTAATGCTGCTCTTGCTTTAGCTAAATTACTCAATGCATGATAAGTTTTTGATTCTAATAATTGTACTTCAACAAGTAATTGTTTATCATCAAGTTTTTTTAATTCTTTGAGTAATGCTGATCCAAGTTGTAATGCCTCACTAAACATACCAGTATCAAAATAAAGAGCAATAAGTCTTGTTTCTAATGATTGTCGTAAAAATGTACGACGTTCTTCTTTTGCCCATTCTATGCATTCTTTACACAATTGTACCTTGAAAAATAAATAATATGATAGATTAAGTATGTAATTTACATAATGATAATTTTTTTTTATTATTATATCTATAAATAAAATATAAATAGGTATATATATATAGATTGATACTAACCTCGATTCCAATACCAGCTTCAAGATCAAGAAAAAAATCAACTAATGAACGAACTAATTTAGCTGCTTTAGCTTTTGATATTAATGATAAAAATGGTCTTGTTGCTTTTATAAGATCAGCAAGTTCTTTAGCTTTATTTTCTTTTTTATATAATTCACCAAGTTGTAGTATACCTTGTTCTTTAATACGTACACTTTCTTCATCATCTTCATCAATACCAATACTTGGATTTGAGACAATTTCATTTAATAATGATATTCCCTCACTACGATTTGTCATACAGGCTGCTTGAGCACGCTCAAACAACATTGCACCAGCCATTTTATATATTTAATATTTAATATAGATATGATGAGTAAATAATATTTTTTTTTTTTTTATTTTATTTTATTTTAAAATACCTGTACCTATATCAAAATTTATTCATAAAATAATAATAATATTAACACACAAATATTTTATGACCGGCAATTTAATTATTTTACCAATTTTTAAAAAAATAATATTATTTTATTAATTATATTATTTCAATTTTAATTTTGATTTATCAATTTTATAAAGCACAATGACATATATGTTGTAAGCAATAAATATATAAGTAAAATTTAAATGAATGTATCTCTCTTTTGTAGTTTTGTTGGATATACATACACATACACATTTACCTATACCAATATCTATGTAATATACATATATATTTTCTGCTCTCTCAACGCTATCTAATACATATAGGTGTGTGTACTGCCATGTACATATGTGTGGGACTGGGTAATTCTCTCGTGTCATGGTACTACGTGAGTCATTGACATTTATTACAAAAAAAAACATCATCATCATTATCATGACAAAATGGCGGCAATTATTTATATTCTTCTGACACTCATACACAGACACATATACAGGTATATCTATATGATAATAATATTTTAAGTATTATAAACAAATAAATAAATAAATTTATATTTCAAATTAATAAACACACACATTATTTTATTTAACAAAGAGAAAAATAATAAAATATTATAAATGCGTAGAAAATAAAAAAAATAAAATATAAATTAAATAAATATTATTATTATTATTATTATCATTTTAGATATATATATATAGTTTTTTTATGTTCTTGTTTATTACAAGATTATTTGCATTCTTTTAATTTATTAATAAATTCTCTAAAGTTATTAATTGATTTTTCAAATGTTCTGAATTTTGTTGAACTTTTAAAATCATACCAATTTTCATATTGTTCAATAAGATCTTTTATGGTTGGAGCATCATCTGGATTAAATAAATGAGCTTCTTCTGGTTTTATGAAAAGAGCTATTTTACGAGTTTCTAAATGAACACTAAATGGACATTTGATAACATGATTTAATTGATATGAAACTTGTGCATCTAATCTAGGAAATGTATATTGTATTATTATTTCCTCAACAAGACATTCATATTTACTTGAATTTTTTATATTATTATTGTAATAATTTACAAAAAAATACCATTTATCTAGACTTGTTTTGTAATTTTTAAATTGATTTGAAAGATCTTGACGAAATTGTTGTGGTATTTGTTCCAAAAAATATGTTTTATTTTCAACATTATCAAGCAATTTTTGTTCTTTCATACATACATCAATAAAAAATTTATAGCAATCATCTAAATTACTTCTGTGAATAAAATTTAAATAAATTAATTAATAAACAAAAAAAATAATTGTCTTGTAATAATAACAATAATAATAACCTAATTAAATGATGAAAAGGCTTTGTTAATTCAACAAGTTTTTTTTTACTACCTCCATTGATAAGACTGAAAAATAAAGTTATGTCCATTCTTTCTTCAATAGTAGCTTCTCTAGCTTCTTTATCAAATACCCAACAATGGATACCTCTTCGTCCCGAAAAAATCCACATAACATGATCAAATTGCCAATATTCTATAATAATTTAAATTAAATATTTTTTTAGTATTTAGATATATGTACTTGGGTATATTTTTAATTTTATTTATTTATTTATTTATTTATTTATATTGTTTTTACCTTTTAATCCTTTGTCTAAAATTGAACATGCAAATGCAGCATATTTCCAGCATTTTTTGCACATATTTTTTTGTTTACAGCAACTTCGTATTTGATCGTAATCACTCAAATCAATATCAATTATATATTCTCTAGCATCAATCTCATTAGCTGTAACAGTTGTTTGTCTAGAAAAAAATAATAATGATATTAATATACCTACTTATAAATGATAATAAATTAAATAAAAACTTACGAATCTTTATATAATGGACCAATATCAATTTGCAATGGTTTGTTAATTCTAAGTAAATTCATAAAATGTTGATTTGTATTTTCAATAAATATATATCTTTTAACATTTAAACTTTTTCCACCCGATGATGCAGTCTTGAACATTAATTCACGTTTTTTTATTGGATATTCTTGAAATAAAAATGATCAAAAAAATTAATTAATTAATTAATTAATTAAATAAATAATAATAATAATAATAATAATAATACTTTTGTGATAACTGAGTAGATACATCAAATCAACTTGTGGAAAAAATTTATCATAATAAAGTTTGATATCATTGTCATATTTATGTACTTTATCTTTATTATAAGATGGGTTCATTTTTATTTTTTGTGATTTATTCAACATTCAACAAGTTTTTTTTGTGTGTTGTTAATCCAACTTGATTCATCTCGAATGATGTCAAATTCTCAAAATCTCAACCCAACTCAAGTACATATAAAAAAATATATATCACCTATATATGATATTGTATGTACATATTTACCAGAACACAAAAGAATAAATAATAAAATGAAAGAAAACATATATTATATATATCTATGTAATAAAAAATATATGAATAACCGAAATTCGAATAACAAAAAAAATAACTTTTAAAAAAACACAAACAATAAACAACTTGCGCGCGCACATACCAATTACCAATCATTCATTCATGTAAAATAAATTTAAAAGTTACTACAAAGTTTGTACCTATAACACTAAATATCTCTATATATAAAACTAAATCTAAAACGTCATTCATGAAGGTCTACATGTAGACCTCCATGACGTCATTAGATATTGTAAATTGTTGTAAATTGTAAATTTATAGATATGCATATGTTATATGTTAGATATATTTCTATATTTATTTTATTTACTGAACACACTTTTTTTTAATAATATAAATACTGATAAATACTATAGGTATAGGTATACATATATATATTATGTAGATATTATTATAATTATTATAAACAAAAAGTATAAGACAAAATTATAATACATATTGTTATCCTATATATATATACCTATATAAATAAATAAACAATGGCAGTTCCGTCAGCATCAATGTCAACAAGAAATAAAAAACATTTTCTTGGTGTACCAGCACCATTGGGTTATGTTGCTGGTGTTGGAAGAGGGTAATTAATATAAAATTTAATATTTATTTTTATCATATATTATTGTTTAATATATTTATTTAATTAATTAATTTTAGAGCAACTGGTTTTACAACACGTTCAGATATTGGTCCAGCAAGAGATGCAAATGATGTATCTGATGATCGTCATGCACCACCACCAACAAAAAGAGCTAAAAAAAAAGAAGAAGAAGAAGAAGATGAAGAAGATTTAAATGATTCAAATTATGATGATTTTAATGGTTATGGTGTATCATTATTTAGTAAAGATCCATATGATAAAGATGATGAAGAAGCTGATGCAATATATGAAGCAATTGATAAAAGAATGGATGAAAAACGTAAAGAATATCGTGAAAAACGTTTACGTGAAGAATTAGAACGTTATCGTCAAGAACGTCCAAAAATACAACAACAATTTTCAGATTTAAAACGTGAACTTGTTAATGTTAGTGAATATGATTGGAAAAATGTACCAGAAGTTGGTGATGCACGTAATCGTAAACAAAGAAATCCACGTGCTGAAAAATTTACACCATTACCAGATTCAATATTATCACATAATCTTGGTGGTGAAACAACTCATAGTATTGATTCATCAACAACACCTGGTATGTTAACACCAACTGGTGATTTAGATTTACGTAAAATTGGACAAGCACGTAATACATTAATGAATGTTAAATTAATGCAAGCATCTGATTCAGTTGAAGGACAAACAGTTGTTGATCCAAAAGGTTATTTAACTGATTTACAAAGTATGATACCAACATATGGTGGTGATATTAATGATATTAAAAAAGCACGTTTATTATTAAAATCAGTTAGAGAAACAAATCCAAATCATCCACCAGCATGGATTGCATCAGCTAGATTAGAAGAAGTTACTGGTAAATTACAAGCTGCTAGAAATTTAATAATGAAAGGTTGTGAAGATAATCCAATGTCTGAAGATTTATGGTTAGAAGCAGCACGTTTACAACCACCAGATACTGCTAGAGTTGTTATTGCACAATCAGTTAAACATATACCAACATCAGTACGTATATGGATAAAAGCTGCTGAACTTGAAAATGAAATAAAATCAAAAAGAAGAGTATATCGTAAAGCACTTGAACATATACCAAATTCAGTTAGATTATGGAAAGCTGCTGTTGAACTTGAAACAGATACAAATGATGCTAAAATATTATTAAGTCGTTCTGTTGAATGTTGTCCAACAAATGTTGATTTATGGTTAGCATTAGCACGTCTTGAAACATATGATAATGCTAGAAAAGTACTTAATAAAGCACGTGAAAATATACCAACTGATCGTCAAATATGGACAACAGCAGCAAAATTAGAAGAAGCTAATGGTAATATACATATGGTTGATAAAATTATTGATCGTGCAATATCATCATTAAATGCAAATGGTGTTGAAATTAATCGTGAACATTGGTTTAAAGAAGCTATTGAAGCTGAAAAATCTGGTGCTATATATTGTTGTAAAGTTATTATTAAATCAATTATTAGTTTTGGTGTTGAACAAGAAGATAGAAAACATACATGGATGCAAGATGCTGAAATATGTGCACAACAAGGTGCACTTGAATGTGCACGTTCAGTATATGGTTATTCATTAAGTATATTTCCAAGTAAAAAATCAATATGGTTACGTGCTGCATATTTTGAAAAACAATATGGTACACGTGAAACATTAGAAACATTATTACAACGTGCTGTTGCACATTGTCCTAAAAATGAAACATTATGGTTAATGGGTGCTAAATCAAAATGGCTTGCTGGTGATGTACCAGCAGCAAGAGGTATATTATCATTAGCATTTCAAGCTAATCCAAATTCTGAAGAAATATGGTTAGCTGCTGTTAAATTAGAATCTGAAAATTCTGAATATGAAAGAGCAAGAAGATTATTAGCTAAAGCAAGAAGTTCAGCACCAACACCACGTGTTATGATGAAAAGTGTTAAATTAGAATGGTCATTAAATAATCTTGATGTTGCATTAAATTTATTAAATGAAGCTATTGAAAAATTTTCAACATTTTCAAAATTATGGCTTATGAAAGGACAAATTGAAGAACAAAAAAATAATTATAATGATGCTATTAATACATATTATCAAGGTATTAAAAAATGTCCAACATCAATACCATTATGGATATTATTAGCTAATTTAGAAATTAAAAATAAACAAATACCAAAAGCAAGATCAGTATTAGATAAAGCACGTTTAAAAAATCCTAAAAATCCAATATTATGGCTTGAAACAATTAGAAATGAAATTAAATTTATTGATAATAATAATACAACATCACGTGATATTGCTAATACACTTATGGCTAAAGCATTACAAGAATGTCCAAAATCAGGTATATTATGGGCTGAAGCAATATTTATGGAATCAAGATCACAAAGAAAAACAAAAAGTGTTGATGCATTAAAAAAATGTGAACATGATCCAAATGTATTACTTGCTGTATCAAAATTATTTTGGTGTGAACATAAAATAACAAAATGTCGTGATTGGTTTAATCGTACTGTTAAAATTGATCCTGATTTTGGTGATGCATGGGCATATTATTATAAATTTGAATTATTAAATGGTACAAAAGAACAACAACAAGAAGTTTTAAAAAAATGTGTTGCAGCTGAACCACATCATGGTGAACAATGGTGTAAAGTATCTAAAAATATTAAAAATTGGATTTTAAGTATTGAACAAATATTAATTATTGTAGCAAATGAATTGCCAATACCAATTTAAATTTATCAAATATATACCTACACTTGTTTATATAAATAAATAAATAAACAAATAATGACAATTTTTTAATATTATAATAATAATAATTATTATTATTATTTTTTGTGTACCCTTAGCTACCTATATAATGTAATATTTATCTATGTATTTCTATTTTAACATTGACATTGACATTGACATTGACATTGACATTGACATTGACATTGACATGCAGGTATTATGTATGGTGTGTGTGTATGTGTGTGTGTGTGTGTGTGTATGTTATTCAGCACAGTCATTTTTCATTTGTCATGTGACATACAAAAAAAAAAAAAAAAATACCTATACTCACATAGATATCTACATTCTACATATATATTATTAATTATTATTTAACCATCAACAAAAGAAAAAAAAAAAAAAACTATATATGTTACGAGTTGTTCAATAAAGACTTTATTTATATCATCATGTCAAAAATTTGTAGTATTTGTTTATCTGAATCATCAAATCGTGCAACACCATTGTATTCAAGACATGGTAATATTTGGACAGACACTGGTTTATCAGAAATGGTTAAATCTTGTAATGATATTAAAATTAAAAAAACAACAGATACATGTGCATTACATGTTATTTGTAATAAATGTATTTATAAAACATGTTTATCTTATTTTCATAATAATGAAGAATCATCATCATTAAAAATTAAACCACTTATTGGTAAGTATAAATATCTATAGGTACCTACATATCTACCTATATATATAATTATTAATAAATTTTAATTAATTAATTTATATTATTTTTTTTTAACAGTAAATATACCTAAAAAAGAAATAAATAATTCATGGACATCAGAATCAATTGATAATTTAAAAATTAAAAAATATGTTTCACCAGATAGTACTAATCAAAATAATGATTTTCCTAATAAAAGAAAATATCGTCCAGAACAAAAATATTATACATCACCATCATTGTCATCATATAAATGTCATTTTAATAAAATTAATGATCAATGTTTGGCAAAAATATTTATGAATCTTTCAATTGAACAAAGACTTGATATTGAAAAAGGTAAAATTATTATTTTATTTTTAATTTTTTTATCATAATAATTTTTATTTATTTTATATATTTTTTTTTAGTTTGTAAAAAATGGAGAGATGTTGGTAAATCATTAGCTTGGAATGATATAAAAATTATTGATACAAATTTAAAAGAATATTCAAAATTTAAAAATAATAATAATAATATTGAAAAAATTATATCACGTTGTGGATCTAAATTGACATTTTTAAATATCAATGAATTTTATCAATCAAATATAATAATTATTATTAAAAAATATTGTATTAATTTAAAAAATATAATACTTTGTTTAGATAATTATAATGAAAAAGATTTTATTGATGCATTTAAATATATGAATAATTTAAAATCAATTGAAATAAAAATTAAAGATTTAATACCAAAAACATTACCAATAAGTACACCAAAACTTTTACAAAGTGTCAACAGACATATTGAAAATATTAATGTTTCTTCATTTTGGATTGATTCAAGTAGAACAATTTATTATCCTGCACCAGTAAGTATATATATGTATAGTAGTTATATACTTACCTATAATTATTTTTTTTATAAAATTACTTGATTTATTTTTATTATTTTCAGTCATTTGAAAAATTTACCAATTTACTTAATTTAAATATAACAGCTTGTTATCTTGATAAAATTTCATTGGATGATATATCAAAATGTAAAAAATTAATAAATTTACAATTAATAAGATGTAAAATAATTCAAGATAAATTATTTATATCAAAACTTCCAAATTTAAAAATTTTAAAATTAATTCAATCTGGTGTTAATATTGATGATTTTATAATTGATTTAAGATATGAATCAAAATATTTACAACATCTTGATATTGGTGGAACAACAAGTATATCAAAAAGTGCATTAAGTGCATTGTCAAAATTTAAAAAATTAAAATATTTAGATATTGGACTTGTTAAAAATGTTGATGATAATATTATTATTAAATTATCAAATGAATGTAAATATCTTGAATATATTAATATACGTGAATGTTCACAGGTATCAGATGATGCTATTAAATATCTCATTAAAAAATGTGATTATTTAGGTAAAATTGATGCATCAATGACAAATCATCAATTAAAATTACTTGTATCAACTGCTAAAATTATTAAAAAAAGAAAAAGTAATATTATATTAAAATTTGTTAGTCGATCATCATTAATAACACGTTTTTATCGTCTTAAAAATGCTGCATCATTTTTATCACCAATTTTGCAATTTAGTCATCATCCTGATGATGAACCATGGGGTTATGATTATAATCAAGATTATCAAGATGTATATGATTCATCTGATTCAGTTGATGATGATTATGATTTAAACTAAAAATTTATTACTTTTTCTTTTTTCAATTTATTAATTTAATATCTATTTTTTTTTTATATTAAAAATAAATAATTTACATTCAAATTTTTCGCGCGTATAAAAAAAAAAAAAAAAAAATGGATGTACTCTCTCTCTGCGCAAATAAAATGCGCACTTGAAATATTTTGGTGAGAGAGAGAGAGAGAGGAGTAACTATAAGAGAAAAAAAATATATTGGTATACATATAAAATAAAAAAAAAAAAAAAAAATGTGGTGTTTTATTATTGTAAAAAGTTTTGCATATATATGATATGATAGGTATACATTATTATACTTGCGCATATCATATACTGTTTATTTAACAAATAATAAAAACAATAATAATAATAATAGAATGTATCTCAAATAAAATTGAAATATATAATATACCTATATTTATATTTATATATTTATATTTATATTTATACAACATAATAAAAATATAAAAACAAAATTATTACAATATATGTAAGTATGTAGTTTATATATACTTATACCTATATGATAAATAAAATCAAAGTGTAACATTATTTATACACATATATTATATAATTTATTAATCATTATTTTATTAAAATAAGTAATACATAGGTACATATGCAATCAATATATTTGTACTACCTATCATATACAGCACATAGGTATAGATATATGTACATAACTAGATACATATACATTATTATAACCTAGTTTTGGATGGATAATATTTTTAACAATAATTGGACTTGATCATTATCAATAATAAATAAATAAATAAATAAATAAAAGGTAATCATATAATTTTATTTTAAATGCATTATTAAATTTTATTTACATTTTGTTTTTTTATTATAGAAAGAATATTTTTAAATAATAAATAAAAAATAAAAATGGCGAGTAATTTGGTTCAACAATTTGTTCAACGTTTAAAATCACGTAATGAAGATTTTCGTAATAATGCAGCTCGTGATTTATGTCATTATATACAAACAGATTTACGTGAAACAACACAAGAAGAAATAAATGTATTTATGGAAAAATTTAATCATCATATATTTGAAATGGTATCAGGTACAGATATGAATGAAAAAAAAGGTGGTATATTAGCAATAATATGTTTAATTGGTGCTGATGTTGGTGATATTAATACACGTATTAGATTTGCTAATTATTTACGTAATTTATTACCATCAAATGATGTTAGTGTTATGGAACTTGCTGCTAAAACAGTTGGTAAATTAGCACTTGTATCTGGTACATATACTGCTGATTATGTTGAATTTGAAGTTAAAAGAGCATTTGAATGGCTTAGTGGTGATAGAAATGAAGGTAAACGTCATGCTGCTGTACTTGTATTACGTGAACTTGCTGATTCAATGCCAACATATTTTTTTTTACAAGTAACACCATTTTTTGATTTAATATTTAATGCAATTAAAGATCAAAAACCATTAATACGTGAAGATGCTGTTGCTGCATTACGTGCTGCACTTGTTGTAACATCACAACGTGAAACAGCTAAACAAATGTATAAATCACAATGGTATAAACAATGTTATGATGAAATTATAAATGGTTTTGAAGATATTTATACTAAAGAAAAAGGATATAATCGTGATGATAGAATACATGGTTCATTATTAATATTAAATGAATTATTAAGATGTAGTAATATTGAATGGGAAAAAAATTATGTTGAATTAATGGAACGTTTAAATTATCCATTAAAAAAAAAAAATGATAATGATATATTATTATTAATGCCAAGATTAAAAACAATTATTGTATCAAAATGGTCATCATCATCATCATCAACATCAACATTTAATAATAATAATAATAATAATAATAATAATAATAATCATAATTGTTATTATTCAAATGAAAATATTTATTATAATAATAATAATAATAATAATAATAATAATAATGATAATTTACATACAAATTCATGCTGTTATCCAGTACATGAATCAGCTGCATGTAAACAATTAATGCAAGAAAGATTAAGTGATATTTATAATGATGTTATGAATCAAAAATCATCAAAAAATAATTATATACAACGTGCATTAATGACATTATTACCACGTATTGCTGCATTTAATACTGATAAATTTATAAATGAATATTTACGTGAAACACTCAATTATTTATTGGGTGTATTACGTGGTAAAGATAAAGATCGTAATGAAGCATTTGTAACATTTGGTCTTATTGCTGTTGCTGTTGGTGATTCAATTAAATCATATTTACCAAAAATTATTGAAATTATTAAAACAACACTTGTACAAAAAGAATCAACAATTAAAAAATATCGTCATATTGCATCATCAACATCATCATCATCATCATCATCATTATTAATATCATCATCATCATCAACATCATCATCATCACTACCATCATCATCTTCATCATTAATTGATTCATCAGTATTTATATGTATAACATTACTTGGTCATGCTTGTAAACAATCAATAAGTAATGATATTAAAGATTTATTAGATTTAATGTTTTCAACTGGTTTAAGTCAAATATTAACAACATCATTACGTGAACTTGCACAAAATGTACCATCATTAAAATATGATATATCACAAGGTTTATTACGTATGTTATCACAAGTATTAATGAATAAACCATTAAAACATCCTGGTGAACCATGGATTATTACTGGTAATTTAATTGATACATCAATACTAACAACACCATCATTATCATCATCATCATCATCTTCATCATCATCATCATCATCATCATCATTGTCATTATCAACATCATCATCTGCAGCTGCTGTTGCAGTAACAGTTACAGAATTATCATCATCCTCATCACCATCATCATCATCATCATTATCATCATCAACAATAATAACATCAGTACCATTAACAACAACAGACACAACAACAACAACGATACCATTATCACTACCACATCAACCAACAACACCATTATCATTATCATCATCATCATCATCATCATCATCATTATCTTCATCATCAGCAACAACAACAACAACAACAATACCAATATTACCAACAACAACAACAACAGCATCAATAACATCAACAACAACAGCAACAACAACAACAACAACAACATCATCATCATCATCAACAACAATAAATAATGAACCAATTGATATAAAATTAACAATATTAGCCTTAAAAACACTTGGTACATTTAATTTTGATGGTAATTCATTATTACAATTTGTAAAACGTTGTTCTGATCATTTTTTAACATTTGAAACACCAGAAATACGTCTTGAAGCTGTTAAAACATCATCAAGATTATTAAAAATAGCATTAAATCAACCAGGACCAACTGTAACAAGAACAGTATCAATAATACTTGGTAAACTTCTTGTTGTTGGTATAACAGATACAAATAGTGATGTTAGAATAGCAGTATTATCATCACTTGATTCATCATTTGATATACATCTTGCACAAGCTGAAAATTTATCAGCATTATTTATAGCAATGAATGATGAAATTTTTGAAATACGTGAACTTGCTATTAAAATAATTGGTCGTTTAAGTACAATTAATCCAGCATATGTTATGCCATCATTAAGAAAAACATTAATACAATTTTTAACTGAAATTGAACATTCTGGTATGGGTAGAAATAAAGAACAAGCAGCAAAAATGTTAGATCATTTAGTTGTTAATGCACCAAGATTAATAAGACCATATATGGAACCAATATTAAAAGTATTAGTACCAAAATTAAAAGAAGTTGAAACAAATCCAGGTGTTATATTATCAATATTACGTTCAATTGGTGATTTAGCTGAAGTTAATGGTGCTGAAATGCAACAATGGATGCCTGAATTATTATCAATATTATTAGAAATGTTAGTTGATGCAAGTTCACCAGAAAAACGTGGTGTTGCATTATGGGTATTAGGACAATTAGTTGGTAGTACTGGACATGTTGTTAAACCATATATGCAATATCCAACATTATTAGAAGTATTAATTAATTTTTTAAAAACAGAACAACAACCAATAATACGTAGAGAAACAATACGTGTATTAGGTTTACTTGGTGCACTTGATCCATATAAACATAAAATGAATTTAGGACAAATTGATGGACAATTTGATACATTATTATCATCATCATCATTACCATCATCATCATCATCATCATCATCATCATCATCATCATCTACATCATTTACATCATCTACATCATCTACAACAGCTACATCATCTACATCATCAACAACAACAACACTAACAACAACAATAACAACAACAAAAACAACATCATCAGTATTATTATTAACAAATGATAATAATAAATATAATAATAATAATAATAATAATAATAATAATAATCATCATGATTTAACAACAAGTGAAATGTTAGTAAATATGTCATCATCATCAAGTCTTGATGATTATTATCCAGCAATAGCAATAGCAACATTAATGAAAATAATACGTGATCCAACATTATCACAACATCATACAATGGTTGTACAAGCTGTTACATTTATATTTAAAAGTTTAGGTATTAAATGTGTACCATATATATCACAAGTTATGCCAAGTTTTTTAAATGTCATTAGAACAGCTGATATTAATTTTCGTGAATATTTATTTCAACAATTAGCAACATTAATTGCAATTGTTAAACAACATATTAGAAATTATCTTGATGATATATTTAATTTAATAAATGAATTTTGGATTATAAATAATACATCATTACAATCAACATTAATATTACTTATTGAAAATATTGCAATGGCACTTGGTGCTGAATTTAAAATATATTTACCTCAATTAATGCCACAAATACTTAAAGTATTAACATATGATTGCAGTAAAGATCGTTGTGTTACTATTAAATTATTATTGGCATTACAAAAATTTGGTAATAATTTAGATAATTATTTACATTTAGTATTACCACCAATATGTAAATTATTTTATATTAATGATTGTCCAATTGGTGTTAATAAAATGGCACTTGAAACAATTGATTATTTATCAGATACACTTGATTTTACTGATTTTTCATCACGTATTATACATCCAATTGTACGTACAATTGATCAATATCCACAATTACGTGATACATCAATGAATACATTATGTTCATTAATAATACAGTTTGGTAAAAAATATGAAATATTTATACCACTTGTACAAAAAATGATGAATAAACATAAAATTGTTAATTTACAATATGATATATTGATTGATAAAATATTAACTGACAGTTTATCAACAATGAATAATAATAACAATAATAATCATAAAAATAATAATAATAATAATAATAATGAAGATGATAATGATGATAATGATAATGATAATGATAATAATAACCATACTAATAATATAAATAATAATGATAATATTCACAATAACAACAACAACAATAACAACATCAACAATAATATAAATATAAATATGAATATGAATAATAATAATAATAATAATAATGATGATGATACATATTCATTTTTAATACGTCACAATAAAAATAATATTAAAAATAAAAATCGTGATTTATCATCATCATTAGTTGCAACAACAGATACAACAATTAGAAAACGTTTACAATTTTCAGTTATTAATTTAAAAAATTCATGGACAGCAACACGTCAAGTATCAAAAGATGATTGGCTTGAATGGTTACGTTCATTATCAATTGATTTATTAAAAGAATCACCATCACCAGCATTACGTTCATGTTTAGCACTTGCACAAACATATTCACAATTACCAAAAGATTTATTTAATGCTGCATTTTTATCATGTTGGACAGAATTAGATGATAAATATCGTAATGAATTAATACAAACATTACAAGAAGCAATAATGGTACCAGATATACCAGAAATAACACAAACAATACTTAATTTAGCTGAATTTATGGAACATTGTGATAAAGGACCATTACCAATTGATAATAAATTACTTGGTGAACGTGCAATGTATTGTCGTGCATATGCTAAAGCATTACATTATAAAGAAGAAGAATTTCATAAAAATTTATCATCTAATAATAACAATAATAATAATAATAATAATAATAATAATCATTTATTTGAATCATTGATATCAATAAATAATAAATTACAACAAAAAGAAGCTGCTGAAGGTTTACTAGAATATGTTATGAATCAACAAACATCAACAACAACAACAACAGCAACAACAACAGCGACAACAACAACAACAGCAACAACAACAACATCAGCAACAACAACATCAGCAACAACAACAACAACAACAACAACAACAACAACAACAACAACAACACCGACAACACCAACAACGACAACACCAACAACAAATAAACAAGAAAATTTAAAAGTACAAGTCAGATGGTATGAAAAATTACACAATTGGGATAAAGCATTATATTTATATCGTGAACGTCTTGATATTGATAAAAATAATATTGAATTAACACTTGGTGAAATGCGTTGTCTTGAAGCACTTGGTGAATGGGGTCAATTACATGATGTTGTTAAAAAATCATGGTCAAATCAAATTGATGATACTAAACATAAAATGGCAAGAATGGCTGCTGCTGCTGCATGGGGTTTAGGTAAATGGAAAAGTATGGAAAAATATGTATCATATGTACCAAAAGATAGTCAAGATGGTGCATTTTATCGTGCTGTATTAGCAATACATAATAAACAATATAATATTGCACATCAACTTATTGATAATGCTAGAGATTTATTAGATACTGAATTAACAGCAATGGCTGGTGAAAGTTATCAACGTGCATATAATGCTATGGTTGAAGTACAAAAATTAGCTGAACTTGAAGAAGTTATACAATATAAATTAATACCAGAAAGAAGAAATACAATTAAAAATATGTGGTGGCAAAGATTACAAGGTGGACAAAAAATTGTTGAAGATTGGCAAAAAATTATTCAAGTACATACACTTGTTATATCACCACAAGATGATATGTATACATGGTTAAAATATGCATCACTTTGTCGTAAAAATGGTAATTTAATATTATGTCATAAAACATTAGTTATGTTAATGGGTTGTGATCCATCAAAAACACCAAATGATCCATTACCAATTAATAATCCACAAGTTACATTTGCATATTGTAAACATTTATGGGTTGCAAAAAAACGTGAAGATGCATATAATAAATTAAAAATATTTGTTGAAAATTCACTTGAAAAAGTAGCATCATCAGCATCATCAGCAGTATCAGTAACAATTAATAATAATAATAATATCAATAATCAAATTGATAATAATATTAATAATCAATATGAAACTAAAAAAAGATTATTAGCAAGATGTTATTTAAAATTAGGACAATGGTTAGAATCACTCGAAGGTATTAATGAAAATTCAATACCAGCAGTATTGTCATATTATTCAGCAGCAACTGAACATGATCCAACATGGTACAAAGCATGGCATGCATATGCATATACAAATTTTGAAAGTGTATTATTTTATAAACATAAAAATCATGGTAATAATAATAATAATAATAATAATAATGATGGATCATTAATTGAAAATAATAATAATAATAATAATAATGTAAATTCATCATCACAGTATATATCAAAATTTACTGTACCAGCTGTTGATGGATTTTTTAAATCAATTAATTTATCACATGGTAATTCATTACAAGATACATTAAGATTATTAACACTTTGGTTTGATTATGGACAATGGCCAGAAGTATATGATGCAATTGTTGAGGGTATACGTCTTATTGAAATAAATACATGGTTACAAGTAATACCACAATTAATTGCTAGAATTGATACACCAAGATTACTTGTTGGTCGTTGTATACATCATTTATTAATTGATATTGGTAAATCACATCCACAAGCACTTGTTTATCCATTAACAGTTGCATCAAAAAGTGCATCACAAGCACGTAAAACAGCAGCAAATAAAATATTAAAAAATATGTGTGATCATAGTCCAACATTAGTACAACAAGCAATAATGGCTAGTGATGAATTAATAAGAGTTGCAATATTATGGCATGAACAATGGCATGAAGGTCTTGAAGAATCAAGTAGATTATATTTTAGTGAAAGAAATGTTAATGGTATGTTTGAAAAATTAGAACCATTACATGCAATGCTTGAACGTGGTCCACAAACATTAAAAGAAACATCATTTCATCAAGCATATTCACGTGATTTAATGGATGCATATGAATGGTGTCAACGTTATAAATTATCTGGTAATGTTAGAGATTTAAATCAAGCATGGGATTTATATTATCATGTATTTCGTAGAATATCAAGACAATTACCACAATTAACATCACTTGAATTACAATATGTTAGTCCAAAATTAATGTTATGTCGTGATTTAGAACTTGCTGTACCTGGTAGTTATTATCCAGGTAAAAAAATTATAAGAATATCAAGTATACATAGTTCATTACAAGTTATAACAAGTAAACAAAGACCAAGAAAATTATGTATAAAAGGTAGTAATGGTAAAGATTATATGTTTTTATTAAAAGGACATGAAGATTTACGTCAAGATGAACGTGTTATGCAATTATTTGGTCTTGTTAATACATTATTAATACATGATCCAGATACATTTAGAAGAAATTTAACAATACAAAGATATGCTGTTATACCATTATCAACAAATAGTGGTTTAATTGGTTGGGTACCACATTGTGATACATTACATACATTAATACGTGATTATCGTGAAAAAAAAAAAATATTATTAAATATTGAACATCGTATTATGTTACGTATGGCACCAGATTATGAACATTTAATGTTAATGCAAAAAGTTGAAGTATTTGAACATGCATTAGAACATACACATGGTGATGATTTATCAAAATTATTATGGTTAAAATCACCATCATCTGAATCATGGTTTGATCGTAGAACTAATTTTACACGTTCACTTGCTGTTATGTCAATGGTTGGTTATATATTAGGTCTTGGTGATAGACATCCATCAAATTTAATGCTTGATCGTTTAAATGGTAAAATATTACATATTGATTTTGGTGATTGTTTTGAAGTTGCTATGACTAGAGAAAAATTTCCAGAAAAAATACCATTTAGATTAACAAGAATGTTAATAAATGCTATGGAAGTAACTGGTATTGAAGGTACATATAGAAGAACATGTGAATCAGTTATGTCTGTACTTAGAAGAAATAAAGATAGTTTAATGGCTGTACTTGAAGCATTTGTATATGATCCATTATTAAATTGGAGATTAATGGATAATACAAATAATAATAATAATAATAATAATAATAATAATTCAAATAATATTGCTACATCAAAAAATAAAAAATTGGATAATCAAAATAATAATAATAATAATAATAATACAACAACAACAACAACAACAACAACTACAACAACTACAACTACAACAACTACTTCTACAATTGCTGCTCCAAGTGGTAGTAGTGGTAGTAATCAAGATAATGTTGATTTATTAGATATTGTTGGTTCAACATTACCATCTAAAAAAGGTATAATACCATGTAGTATTGAAAATTGTGGTAATCAACAACCAGAGGCATTAAATAAAAAAGCATTGACTGTTGTTACAAGAGTTAGAGAAAAATTAACTGGTAAAGATTTTTTAAATGATGAATCTTTAAGTGTTCAACGACAAGTACAATTACTCATTCAACAAGCAACAAATAATGAAAATCTTTGTCAATGTTATATTGGATGGTGTCCATTTTGGTAATTTATAAATTTACATATATCTGGCTATATTTATAATATTAATTATGTATATACCTATATATTATTTTATTTTATTTTATTTTATTTAAACATATTCTTTACTCTTATACATTTATATTATATATTAATATTATAAAATAAGTAATTTTTTTTTTTTTTTACATGTCAATTATGTATGTATATTATTATTATTATAATTATATATAAAAATGTTTTAATAAAACAGCTTTGATAATTAAAAAATATATTTAATTTAATTTATATTGTTAAAAATGAAATGCCATTGGTAAAAGATCATTGACTGATGTTTTTATAATTTTTTTCATATTTGGTGTTGTTAAATAAATAGGCATATCACCAAATTCAAAAAGTGCTTGTCGACACATACCACATGGTGATGATATTTTATCATTAATTGAATCAGCAACAACTGATAGAGCTTTAAATTTAATTTTTCCTTGAGTAATTGCTGTTGATATTGCACTTCTTTCAGCACATATACCAACTGGATAAGATGAATTTTCAATATTACATCCACGTACAATTGTACCATCTTGACAACGTAATGCAGCACCAACTTTAAATTTACTATATGGTGAATATGACATTTCACGTGCACTTTTACTTTCATAAATTAATTCTTGAATATCATTATCTAAAAAATTTAAATACATATCATTCAATTACAGATAATTAATTAAATAAAATAATAAAATATTTATTATTAAATTTACCCAGATTATTAAATTCAATTGTATTAACAGCTGTCATTATATTTTTAATATTTTTACAAAACTTTAATTATATAATAATATTAAAATGCAATAATCGTAATGATGAAATTAAATTTAAGTGTATATTTTTTATCTTTTATTTTTTTGTAATATAATAATATTTAATATTTAATGTAAGATATAAAATATATAACTTATATATATAAGTATAAGTATAATATACGTATATTTTTTTTCATTACTTATTGCACTTGATAAAATAATGTTTGCGTGTTACTGATACATATATTTCATTTAGCGCATGCTTTTAGCCATGGTAGTAAATATTTATCTACAAATTTCTATTTTCTATTTAGCATGCTTTTAATTAATAATAATATAAATAATTTTTACTCACAACAACTATGTATAAATAGTTGTAATAGTAATCTTATAATATACCTATAGCTATATATTACAAGTGCAATGATATTATTTATATATAATATCATTTTAATGATAAAATTTATTTATTTACATAAATTATTTAAGACAACCCTGGCGGAACTGGCAATATCGCTTTTGTCGCCTGGGCGATAGCAAAACCAGAGTAAAGCCAGAGATAATAAATATCGAAAAGTAATTAGACCAAACGTGAATTTTGGCTGTCTATGAATATATTTTTTAAGATGAATTGTTATTTTACCTCTTGGTAGCAAAAACATTAATTTAAACACATAAAAATAGTTAAAACAAGTAATAATAAAGTTGGCAAATTTTGACGTTTTGAGGTTGACTTGAATCGGCTAGGTACAAAAGTCCCTAGCGTAAAGCAATAGTAAATCCAGACCTTTTCCAGAGTAAAACCAGACTTGTAAAAATGCCAATAATTAATAACATTATCAATAATTATTAATAAACAATAATAAATTAACATGTTTTATTGAATTTTAGAGATTTTTTAATTGTTTAAATTAATTTTTTGTAAAAAAAAAAAAAAAAACACATCAATCTCTGGCGATACAAAAGCCAGAGCAAAGCCAGAGCAAATCCAGAGTGAATCCAGACCAAAGCCAGAGCAAAGCCAGAGCAAATCCAGAGTTGTAAAAATGGCATTTATTTATAACAATAGTAATAATTATTAATAAACAATAATAAATTAATATATTTTATTGAATTTTAGAGACTTTTTTATTGTTTAAATTAATTTTTTGTAAGAAAAAAAAAAAAAAACACATCAATCTCTGGCGATACAAAAGCCAGAGTAAAGCCAGAGTGAAACCAGACCAAAGCCAGAGCAAAGCCAGAGCAAATCCAGAGTTGTAAAAATGCCAATAATTAATAACATTATCAATAATATTACTATTGTTATAAATAAATGCCATTTTTACAACTCTGGATTTGCTCTGGCTTTGCTCTGGCTTTGGTCTGGTTTTACTCTGGCTTTACTCTGGCTTTTCTCTGGCTTTTGTATCGCCAGAGATTGATGTGTTTTTTTTTTTTTTTCTTACAAAAAATTAATTTAAACAATAAAAAAGTCTCTAAAATTCAATAAAACATGTTAATTTATTATTGTTTATTGATAATTATTACTATTGTTATAAATAAATGCCATTTTTACAACTCTGGATTTGCTCTGGCTTTGCTCTGGCTTTGGTCTGGATTCACTCTGGATTTGCTCTGGCTTTGCTCTGGCTTTGGTCTGGATTCACTCTGGATTTGCTCTGGCTTTGCTCTGGCTTTGTATCGCCAGAGATTGATGTGTTTTTTTTTTTTTTTTTACAAAAAATTAATTTAAACAATTAAAAAATCTCTAAAATTCAATAAAACATGTTAATTTATTATTGTTTATTAATAATTATTGATAATGTTATTAATTATTGGCATTTTTACAAGTCTGGTTTTACTCTGGAAAAGGTCTGGATTTACTATTGCTTTACGCTAGGGACTTTTGTACCTAGCCGATTCAAGTCAACCTCAAAACGTCAAAATTTGCCAACTTTATTATTACTTGTTTTAACTATTTTTATGTGTTTAAATTAATGTTTTTGCTACCAAGAGGTAAAATAACAATTCATCTTAAAAAATATATTCATAGACAGCCAAAATTCACGTTTGGTCTAATTAATTTTCGATATTTATTATCTCTGGCTTTACTCTGGTTTTGCTATCGCCCAGGTGACAAAAGCGATATTGTTCTGCTCTGGCTTCGCTCTCACCATTTCCGCCAGGGAATATATTTATATGTATAATTATTATATATTATTATAGCCAATGGTAATATGATACAACTTTTGTTTTGTTTTGTTTTGTTTTGTTTTGTTTTTTTTTTTTTTTTTTTTCTATTTATTTATTTATTTTTTTCATTGCAGAATTTTAATATTATTTTTTATTTTAAAAATTAAAATTACAACTTAAATTAATTAACACACTTAAATTATATCTATTGATGATTGTGTGATTAAAAAAATAACATAAATAATAAAAAAATTCTACAATAATATGGCATTGACAAATACGTTGATTAAACAAGAAGGTAAATGATGAAAAATTATTATATTATTATCATTATATTATTTAAGAAAAAAAAATAATTATATTTATAAATTTATTTACTTTTATTATTTGATTTAGCCAATGACAAGGACAAGTATAATTATAATTATAATTCTTTATCTGTTTTATCAAAGGAACCATCTGATCAACGACTTACAGGTTTTAATATATACCTATATATATATATATTTTATTTTCTTTTTCCAAAATAATAAATAAATAAGTACTTATACTTTTTTATAATTTAATAATTTTAACAAATGGGTTTTTTTTTTTTTTTTCTTAGAAATTACCGAGTTACTTTCAAATGCTAAAGAAAAAGCATATTGTCTAGAGCATAAATTTTACAATATTAAAGAACAATGGGAAAAAAAAAATGCTGAAAAATTAAATGATAATAATTTAATATCAAAATTATCTTTTCATATTGAAAATGAATCAGAAGAAATAATTAAAACTCCAGAAGTATTTTTTTCACCAAGAATAAATGATAGATTTGTTGATGTCGAGAGTGATGGTGTTGATGATATTAAATATTCTCAACATGATAAAATTGGTAATATATTGGTGGTATTGTTTACATGTACATGAAATAATATATTATTATTAATTTATAAAATATTATTTTTTTAGATAAAAGTCCAATTTATACAGCAAGATCATTTAAAATTAAATCAAATGATTATTTTCATAAAAATAATGAATTCAGTCAATCTGACATTGATATTGATAATGATGACAAATTTAAAAATAAAATTAAAAATTCAATTATAACAATTAATAATAATAATAATAATAATAATAATAATAATAATTGGTTTTCAAAATTATGGAATGATAAATCTGTGGAACAAGTTGAATTAATAAATAATGTCAGTGAAACAATTTTATCAAAATTAGCAAGTTCACGTAAAACAATTACTAGTAAAAAAAATAAATCATTATCAAAATCACATTTTATTTCAAAAAATAAAAATAATATTAGTGCTAGAAAAGACAATGAAAAAAATTCAATGAAAATTAAAAAAGTTAAAATGAGAAAAAAATTAAGAGTTAAACAAACAATATCTAAAAGTACAACAACAACAACAACAACACCGAGTAAGCATATTAATGTTTTACCTGAAGGTAAACATTTAAAAAATAAACAATTAAATCGACGAGGTAATAAATATACATAAATACATGTCTTCAAAAAACACTAATACTTTTATTATTATTATAAAATATATTTTATTATAGGTAAACGATTAAAATTTGATAATAAAATTGAAACACCAAAACAAGTTTTAAATTATCAATTTGATAATAATAATAATAATAATAATGATAATGATAAAACAAATAAAATTGAGACTGAATTAATTAAAAAAGATGAAATAAAATATAATAATAATAAAAAAGAAATTGTCGAATTGTTTAGTAATATTACAGCAAAAAGTGATCAAAGTTTGTCAATCATATCGAGTGATCCAAAATTTAAATTAAATTTACAAAAATCTCCTTTTAAAATGGTTAATAAAAAAATTAAAAAATCAATTAATAAAAATCATCATTCAATTATTGAAAATAAAAATATTATTGAAGAAAAAAATTATAATAATAATTTAATAAAACCAACAGACGGTGACAATACTATTTCCAGGTATTTATATATTAATAAAATAAAATAAAATAAAATTAATAATAATAATAAAATGTATAAAATTTAGAAATAAAGAAAATAATAAACAGTATAATAAATGTCAATCAGTATCAGCACTTGATGATGATAATGTTGCTGTTATTAATTATGATGAATCATTAGTATTACCAACGTATCAACGTCCAACAATAGCATCACAACAAAAACAAAATCATAAATGTTATTATGGAAGATATAGCAATCAGTATATACCATTTGTTGTTGGTACATCAATAAATAGAACTCATAATATTGGTTTAAATATTCAGCTTGCAATGAGTATGATAAAAGCTCGACATTTATCTATGCCAACAGATATTAGACCAACAATGTTCATTAAAAAATTTAGACAAGGTCTTAATCCAGCTTATAATCTTTTAGATAATTTTAAAGACACAAATAAATTAAATGATAAAATTAGCCAGAGTCAATTGTTACAACAAAATCAAAATATAAAATATGAAATTGATACAAATAACATACGAAATATTATGATTGAATTGCATGATAATTTTGAAAAAATGCAAATGTAAGTATATATATATATATTTTTTTTTTTTTCATTTATTTTTAATATATAGGTATATAAGTATATTTATTATAATATTAGAAAATATGAAAAACTTCAAGAGGAAGCTCAAAAATCAACAGATAAAAAAAAAATTGATGATGAATTAAAAAAACTTGAAATTGAATTAACAGAAAAAGAAAAAGAAATAAATCAAGTTGTTGCTTTATATCGTGAGGTAAATTTAATTTAATAATAATAATAATAATAATAATTATTATTATTATAATTTTTATTTTATAATTTTATAGCTAATAAAAAAATCAACAGTATATGAAAATTCAAAGAGCTGTCCTTCAACATCAACACGCTTAACTGCACTTTTACGTAAAATTCAATCATTTCAACAACAATTAATATCTTTGTAAATTTATTATTATTTAATTATTTAAATTAAATATAATAAATAAAATTTTTTTTATTACAATAATTAATAATTTATAAAAAAAAAAATTATTTTATTTGTATTTTTTTTTTTTGTTTTTCAAAATTTTTATTTTCATTCAAGTATATTCAATGATTATCTGCGTCGCGATATTATCATTCAAGGTTTTAATTTATATATTTTTTTAAGTAACATAAAAGTAAGTATGTATACTTATTTAATAATTTATATTTTTTTAAAATTTATATTTAGTCGTATTTTTATTATTCCTATCCTCCTATTATAAAAAGTTCACTTGACCGCATTTTATTCGTAATATAGGTATAATTTATTGGTTTGAATTTTTCATCATTATAATTATTAATATTTTTTTGTTGTATGGTTGCTATATACGTTTGATTTGCATTGATTTGCATTGATTTGCATTGATTATATCATTGAGTCATTTTCGTAAAAAGTATTATAAGTTTGTTTAATATAAGATGACCTATTTTAAATACCTCTTTTTCTTTTCTATTATCCTGTTATAGTTTACAATATTTTACCGAAGAATTTTTCATTTGTGGTAAAAGTAAAAAATTTTAAATATAATAACAGAATTTTTAATTTGCATTAGGCGAATATAATAACTGAAAAAGTATTCGACTTTTTTTTTTTTTTGAAAAAAATTTGAATTTTTATTAGGCAAATATAATGACCGAAGAGGTATTCGACCTATAGAAAATTATCGAAAAATTTTCTAGAAAAATCAGAGATTGAAATTTAATTATGATTAAACTGTACATAATAATTGAAAATAAAATGAATAATTGTCTGAATATCTATTTGCTACTTGTTTTATTATCCTGTTATAATTTCGATTTTTTTTTTAAATTTTTTAATGAATTTTTCTAGCTATATCTAATATCTCAAAAACCATAGACGATGGTGACGATGATGATAAAATAAAAGTATATAATTATCTGAATACCTCTTCGCCTATTAGAAGAATAATATAAGATATTGTGAATTTACCCTCATACTTATTATTTATTTATAATTATATAGGTATATTATCATTTTTAAATAAAATGACAATATCCATCTTATTAAATTATTTATTTATTTATTTATTTATATATTATTTATAATTTTTTGACATAAAATATAGATATATTTTCAATTTATATTATATCACAGACTAACAAATTTTTAAAGAAATATTAAAATAAGGTCATAAATCATAAAAAAACGACACAAATAAATTACTTTAATAACTTTATTATTATTATTATTATTATTGTTGTTGTTGTTGTTTTTATTTATTTATTAACGCTGTTTGAACTACTTAATTATTTTAATATTAACTTTGATTTCAGATAACATGCAAGCTGATAAACTTGAACAATTTATTACTTTTGCGAGAATATAAATTTAACATTTTTTTAATAATATTTATCAATGATTTTAAATATTATATCTATTATGTATTATTATTATTATTATTATTGATGATGCTTATATAATAATTATTAATCAAGTAAAATATAGAAAAAATATTAAAAATTTACATAAATAAATACATATAATAAAATAAATAATAAAATAAAATAAATAATTTAGTTAACAATTTGGTCAACCATTCTTTTAGCAATCAATGCTTCAATTAATCTTAATTTACCCTTTGTTTGTTTATAAGTTTGATAAATTGTTTGTATTTGTTGACTTTTGTCATCTTTTTGCATTTTTCTACCATTTTTTATTTCAAATTCCATTTCAAGTTCTTTTAATGATCTTCTTAAACTTTTTTTTTCTTCTCTTATTATAATTTTTTGTGCAATTAAATCATTATATGGCATTGAGTGTAAAACTTTACTTGTTCCATTAGCACCACCACCACCACGACTTTCTTCACTACTACTATGTTGACTATCACTATCTACTGTTATTATTGTTGTTGTTGTTGTTGTTGTTGTTGTTGTTGTTGATGTTGATGTTGATGATAATATATCAACTTTACTGTGACATTTTTCATTATTATTATTATTATTATTATCATCATCACAAATAGAATTACCAATAATTAATGATGATGATGATGATGATGTAAAATCCATTGCTTCATGTTCAAGTATTGTTGCTAATTCTGATATACTATCTTTATGTTTATTTGAACTAGCACGAATTAATAATCTTTTTAATGTTCTATATTTATCATATAATGGACGAACAACAATACGATCTTCTTTTGATACTGGTCTACCAAATATATTTTCAATTTGTAATAATGCTTTTTGCAATGATATTTTTTCATCTAATAATTCATCATAATTATATTCTTCCATATTATTATTTCTATTTAATTTAATACGTTTATCTGTTAATTTTTTTTCCATTTCTTTAACCATTTCTTCCATCAATAATGCATTTGATTTTTCACTACAATTATTATTATTATTATTATTATTATTATTATTATTATTATTATTTTTAAATTTAATTTGTAATGATAAATTATTTATTTTATAATTATTATTATTTGTTGATAGTAATATATTTATTGGATCTTCTTTTAATAATTTATGTTCTTTACGTAATTTATTTAATTCTACAATTAATCTTTTAATATCACGATTATTCATTTTATCTGAATGACTTGGACGATAACCAAAATTATCTTCAAATTGTTGTTCATATTTTTTAATTTTTTTCTTTAAATAATTTATTTGTTTTGTTAAATTTTTTAACTCAATATGTGTTGATTTTTTTTTTAATATTGTTGTTGGTGTTGGTGTTGGTGTTGGTGTTGGTGTTGGTGATGGTGATGGTAATGCTAGTAGTAATGGTCGTGGTGATATTTTTGTTAAATTTGATAATTTTGATTCATCATCATCATCATCATCATCATCATCATCATCATCATCATCATCATCATCATCATCACCAGTATAAAATCTTCGAGTTGAAAGTACTTGAGAATTTCTAGGTGATAATTTTGCATTAATATGATATGTTGAATTTATATTATTTATTACTTCATTATTAATAATATTTAAATTTTCATTAGTAAGATGTTGATAATGCCAATTTGTTATAACTGGATCATTTGGATTTTCATCACTTGCTCTAGCAAGTGCACGAGCTGGTGATGGTGATCTACTGGGTCCACTACTCAACATTTCTAAAAAACTTTGTCCAACAACTGTTGATTGATTATTTTTACCATTATTTGATAATGGTGATGATAATGATAATGATGATTTACAATAAAATGATTCATCAGTTGCATTATTATTATTATTATTATTATTATTATTATTATTATTTGAACAATGTTTTGTTTTTCTTCTACGTGCTTGATGACGTCCACGTGGTATGATATTTCGACTAAATCTTTCTGTACAACGTAAATTTTCAACATCAATTTCTTGACGTTCTGTTGTTATTATTTGATCACATGGTGATGTTAAAGCTAATGCTGTTGGTGGAGTAAGTGAAGATATTGTAACTGGAGCTGATGCTGATGGTGGTAATGGTAATGGTAATGGTGATGGTGATGGTGATGGTGATGGTGATGGTGGTGGTGATGGTGCTGGTAATGATTTTATTGACACTGGTGAAATATTTATTGATCTTTCATGAAGAGGTAGACTTCCACAACGCTATATTCATTAAATAAATAAATTATTATTATTATTATTATTATTATTATTATTATTATTATTATTATGTTTTATATTTAATTGTAATTCGTATATTTAGGTATTACTTACAACTCCATGACCCATTTCTTGTCCAATTGATTGAAAAATATGTAAACGACTATAAGTTTTAAAATCTTCGTGACTGCTTACTCTTCTTATTGATTTATTTGAGTCTGTTGGATTTGCTAAAATTTTTTCTTCACTGTTACTCCTTATTAATTTATTTTCTTGACAACAATTTTCACAATTTTCTTTTCTTTTACGTGGTTTCAGTGTAAATAATATATTTTTATTTTCAATGTTGTTTTTGTCCTTGTTTATTTCAATATTATTATTGATGATGGAATAGCCAGTAAAATTTCTGTCACTGCAAATAAATAAATATAATATTAATAATATAATAAATAATTATTTGTCAAGCACCGCACAATATTTATATTTATATTTATTCTTTATTGAGAGAAAAAAAATAAATAAATAATACCTAATAATAATAATAATAATAATAATAATAATATGTATAATAATCTGCTATAGAAAAAATTTATACGCCTGTATAAATTAATAAAGTAATAATAAAAAAATTTTTAGTATACATGTATTGCTAACATAATGATCATCCAGTAGTTTTCCTCAATCATCTCTCTCTACTATTTATTTATTTATTTATATATATATAACTCTTTCTTTATTTATCTTAAATTTATTTTGACTTAATACTTTTTATAAACAAGTTTTTAATATTTTCTGAATATTAAAACCTATATGTATACATTATATATCACATCAACTAAAAAAAATGCTTATTAAAATTTAAAATACTCACATGATAATTATAATGTGTTGTATAAATTTGATAAACTTTTAATATAATATAATATCATATAGGACTATGTAAGTATATACCTATATATGTATATGTTTCTATGTAATCATAAATATAAACTTTCTATTCCAATGACTCTTGACTGAGATGAATAACAACAACAACAACTTGTGTATGTATTTTGATAATGATATATATTTATTAAATTGTCTTGTTTATTATTAATAATTAACAATTTATTTTATTAATATTAATTATAATATTCATGATAATAAATTATTATATGATATGTTAAATTGATAAAAATTTATAAGACACCGTTTATAGTTTGGTTGTGATTCGACAAAGCATTAAAGCAACACTAGCTCATAAAAGTATCAAACTCTCAAACACTCTCAATAACAAACTGATTCCATTTGTATTTTATTATCATATCATCACATATATATCCTATTATATATGATATGATATTGGCTTTTGCTTTGATACTTTGACTTTGATGCCGGTTACTATTTACAGGCTAAATAGAAATAGAAAAATATGTAGAAAATTATTATTATTATAGATAGGTATATTATTTATATTTAATATAATATGATAATTATACATTTTTTTATTTATTATTTTCTTTAATGATTATCCTGTTTGTTGAATCCAATATGACAATAATGCAATAATATAAAATATGTTATTATAAATTAATGAAAACTACTCAGATGTCACTTATTATATAAATTTATTCATCATTATAATTATCATTTTTAAATTAAATTATTGATTTGATATACGCGCATACACATATATAATATATATTTATGTATTTTAATAACTTTCACTGATAATGATGATGTTGATGTTGATGTTGATGATATTTATAATTACAAGTAAAAAAAAAAAAATATTCAACTTGTTGTTGTTTTTTTTTTTTTTTATAGTTAAATTAAAATATTGATAAATAATAATAATAATAATAATAATAATCTAAAGTGCATTCACGTACATTAATGCAACCAGGGCCAAATTAATTATTCAAGGATTAATCCTGATGTAATTTTTTATTAAATAAATACAACAAGTATAAATTTATTTAGTGTCAAATAACAAGGTTGATCATTGACCAAATCGATTGATGATAAATTTATTTATTGATAATATTTAATTTCATTTTAAAAAATATACCAATAACATAAATATAATGCATCTATATTTTTAATTAATTTTTTATTGTTTCTACAAAGTAATACCTTAATATAGAGATAAGTATATTATAAATTTCTACAAGGTTTAGTTTTAAATTTTAAAAAAATTATATATACTTATATAACTTGTATAGAGCTTAATTTATATATAAAAAAAAAAAATAATTATTATAATTTTTAAACTTGACATTGTGTGATTTGTTAAATTATTTAAATAATTCAAATAAAATATAAAATAGATATAGAATTTTTTTTGTTATATATTAAATAATAATTTACCTCGAGTTGTGAATTTTATTAAATAAAATAATAAAATATGTAATTTTAAATAAAAATTATTTGATATAAGTAGTCACGTGCATAATGTGTACATAATATGAATATGTATTCAACTCGATGGACATGAACAAAATAAAATGAAATAAAATAATTCAAGCCAAAATAACAAAATTTTACATACGTTTCTTTTTAAATAAAAAAAATATAGTATAAGTAAGTATATATCCACGTCATGCCAAATTGCGTCACAAAAAGTTCTTTAAACTCGTAAATTTATTTAATCATATATAGGTATATAATTATTATTATAGCAAGTATATATGTATACTCAACTATATATAAGTACATATACTTATTTATATAATTATTTTGATAATTATTTTTAAAAACACAAACATATTAATTTGCAACAAGTTAAAGTTAAAAGTAAATATCTATTGATATACGTGTATAATAATAATAATAATAATAATAATAAATTTATAAAAAAAATAAAAAAAAACATACCACATTGAAAATAGTCTGGTTGATTCATTAAGAATATCTCTGAGAAGTGTTGTTGCTGGTGGTACATGGGGTAATATAACTGGTGCAAAAACACCACAAACACCACATGATCGTCCATGACGTGATTCATATTTATTTAAATAAATTATAATATAACTCAACAATCGATAATGACATATTGGCAGACTTTTTAGCAACTGATTTGTCAATTCAATCCATGCTTCATGATTATTTTCAAATTTTTCTAAATAAATAAATAAATAAATAAATAAATAATAATAATATTAATATTAATATTTTAAACAATTTATAAACAAAAATAATTAAATTATTGTGTTAAGTGGATATTTATTATTAAATTTAATACTTGTTTATTTTTTCTTATTTTTCAAGTTCAATTACCTTTTTACGTAAATTCATTGGAAAATAAAATGCAAGTAAAAAATGATTCATACATGCATATATTATTTTTTAAAAATTCATTAATAAATGTATTAAATATCATAACATGTAATTTTATATTTAAACTTTTATATTTATATTAAAATATTTAATATTTAAACTTACGAGAATGAATATGTACAAGTTTTCCAACGAGTGATGATGGTACAAGTGGTTGTGGTAATTCTTTAAAATATTGTCGTAATAATGTTGCTGCTGTTGATGGACAAGCAATACCCTCAAGATCAGCATCACCACGTCTTTCAAATGAATTACGTAATTTTTCAGTTAATCTTGGACTACCACCAGATAATTTAAATAATGTTGGATTATTGAATGCATTATTTTCAATATAATTACATAGTCGATATACAACATATGGTATACCAGTGTCATTATATAATTTAACATGTTCAATATTAACACCAAAAAAACGTTTAACACTATCACGATTACCACGACCAAGTAATGAACCAGTTAATACACGTTTTACCCTTGAAAATTTTGATTCATCCTGTAATAATTAATTATTTATAAATATTTATCATTTATTATTTATTATTTATTATTTATTATTTATTACTTTTTCATTATTTTTTTTTTCTTGTGTTATTATTTTATTTGTAGATGATGTTTGTTGTTGTTGTTGTTGTTGTTGTTGATTCTCTTGAAGAGATTTTTGATGCTGGACTTGTTTCATTCCCATTTGTTTGCACTGCGACCCACTGCCGCACTATATAGATATATATAAATAAATAAATAAATAAATAAATATATCAACAAATAAAATATTATTATAATAAAAAATAAATACTTTTATATTTACAATGCACTCTTTAGCAACTCTCCACAGATTTAAGTATAATTAAGTATAATTTACATCAATATACTGTATTTAAATGATTTTAAATTTATTATATTTAATTTTAATATTATTCAACAAATTAAATAATAATTATTTGTTGAGCCCAATAATTGTAGCACATATGATTTATGTTTTTATCACGATACATCATATTATCATGTAAATAGATACATACATATATGTACTCATATACTTATGGTTGCTTTAAAAAATGTGTTGACACAAGTCGTAGAGTAAGCATCGAGAGTTTATCAATATATTTTTATTAATAAATCATGTAATCCACAACACTAAATAATCACTTATTTTATGACAATTTATTATTATAAATAATGATATAATAAATTATTTATGTAATTAATTCAGTATCAAACAATATTCATTGATCCTTTTTTCATTATTATTATTAAATGTTTACTATATTATTTAATTATGTACTTAAAATACATATAAATTTTATTTTGTATATATATATATATATATAGGTATAATAAAAATTTTAATGAAAATAATTTCTATAACTGCGTCATAAATTTTAAAATAAACACTAATAATAATAATAATAATAATAATAATAATAATATATTTATTAAAAATTTGAGTCAATATATGATTATTTTAAAAAAAAAAATATCTCATTTACTTATTTGCAATAGAAAATTTTACACACACACACACAAATAATTTTTTAATAGAAAAAAAAATTAAAAAAAAATTTGTAATTATTATAGATATAAATAAAATTAAATACTTTTTGTGTGTTTTATTTATAAAACGTATTGTGACGACGTTGTAAAAATTTTGGTTGACAAAAAGGCAACACAAGACGATTTTTGTGTGTGGCCTCGAAAATTTATTTGACGGTCTTTGTTTTTTATTCGGCGCAATTTCATAGAAATTATATATTTCTAACGTTTTGATAATATTTATGTAACAATTGCGCATGTACCTAACATAATGTACATATACATATGTTTAATCAATAAATAGTTATAAATAATATCAAAGTATACCTATAGCTAATCTATAGCTAATATGTATCATTACATACTAATATGGCATTCATTCATTGACTAAAAAAAAATTTCATCAATGAAAATAATCAAATAATTATAATATGCAAGTATCTTGTAATTAATGATGCACTAAACACTTGTAGCAATGTCAACTTGTCAACTTTTCAATTTTATCCTCAATCAAATGATATTTTATTGGAAAAAAAAAAAAACATTATTATATCTTTGTAGGTATATTTATTTATAATTATTATATTAAATTTTTTTTACCAGTTGTCATTGATTTCAATAAGATTATTATTATCATCATCATCATGAAAAAACAAAAAATAACTTGATGCATTTAAACATGAATAATAATTTCAATAATTTTTTATTGAATATTTCATACATGAAATTAAATTTTATATAACGAGTACTTAATTTAAAACATTTATAATCAGTGTATATAAAGGTACATAATGTTATTATGTTAATTAATATTATAATACATTTTATAGCCCAAAAAAATATAAATTATCAAATAAATAATGTTTTTTTTTTTGATAATTTATTATTGTATGTATTTTATATAATTATATAATTATATTACTAAATATGATTATTATTATTATTATTAATAATATTTTTAAACAAAAAACATTGGATTTTTTGAATGAAAATCAGGACAAAGAGTTAATTTATCTCTTTGTTCAAAAGGCAAATTATTTAATTTAATACGAACATTATGAGTAAGTGCACGAGCACGAAATGCAGCAAGATGAGCATAATATGTTGGTGCTGGATAGCTTACTGAACGTGTACAACGTGAAAACATATGACATAAATAATATGTTAATTTTTCAATTTCGTCCTCTGTCATATCATTGTCATCCCATAAACAACGATATTTTGTTGGTTTAGCTGTACCTTGTATACTAGCATGTGATACAAGATAAAAATCAACATGTGATGGATGAGTTATTTCAGTATCAACAATTGTACCAGCTTGTACATTACCAGCTCTATCATCAGAATTTTTAGGATCTGATGGAAATAAACGTATATGATGACGTTTTTGTACAACTAAAAATGTAATTTTAGGTTGATATTTATTATTTGGACCACCAATTTTAATACATGCATTTCTAATTGCTGATAATTCATAATGCATTATTTGTGGAAATTGTCCTTCACTAACACCATCACGATAATATATAATTTTTTCTGGTTTTTTTTTATTTATTTCAATAAAATAATTTAATTGATTATATATTATTTCAGTTAAATCAGATATTATTTCTTGACGTGGTGGTTGAAGTTTAATAGTAACATTATATTTAAATGCTGTTTGTTCAAAACTAGCAGCAACAGCAGCAATTGATGGTATATCAATTGAATCTGGTGATGGATGTGTTACATCAGCACCAATAAACATACATGGTACTTTTAAACAATTTGGTTTATCTTGTGGTGATATTATATGATTAATACCATTTAATTTAGAATTTAATTTTAATAATATATTACCAGCAGTCATTTTATTCATTTTACGTTCAACAGTATTATCTTTAACACATTGTGTTAATATACCAACTTTTAATTCAGCAACTTGTTTAACAATTGGATATATATCAGTACCACGACCAGGTATTATAACAACAATTAATTTTAAACCTTGATTTTTTTTTAAATTTAAATAATCAATTAATTGACGTATATCATTACTACGTAATTGCATACTTTTAAATGGTTTATCTGGTTCACCAATATTCATACCATTACTATTTTTTTTTAATTCACAAACAAATTCATATATATAATTTTCATTAATACGACTTAAATTTAATATTGTCCAACTTTTATCTGGTATATCTTGTGTTGTATAAAATTTTGTTGCATTCCATACACCTTTATTAACTCTAATATTATTTTTATCACATAATAATGGTGCTTGTAATACACGTGCATCAACTTCAGTAAATTTACCACTAACATTTATACCAAATTCTTTCATTGTATTATTATTATGAAAATTCATATTATTAAATGCATCCATTATTTTATTTTGTCTTATTAATGGTTTTGTTGCTGATTCTTTAATCATATTTGTTGTTTGTTGTTCATCAAGTTTACGATTTGTAATATTACCAGGTGCAATTGTACATAATTCCATTGGTACTAATATATGAGGATTTTTTTGTCTTGAACCAACCCAAAGACATGGTAATTCTGGATATTGTATTTTATATTGTTTTGAACCACTAAAATATGCTAATACAGTTGTTGTTTCACCATTTGACATAACAAATGTTGCTTTACCTGGTGGTTTATCAATACCATTTATACCAACAGTACGTTTTGTTGATGGTTTATTTGGTAATTGATATGTTACTTTTAACATTTTTAAATATGAATTAATTTTATCATAATTATCATTAATAACATCTGGTGTAACATTATTACATGGTTTACGAAATGTTGTACATAATTCTTTAATTGCATTTATAACTGATTGTGATATTGGAAATGATTTATGTGCAATATCAACATTAAAATATGGTTTCCAACCAAGTACAGCTGATTGAAATAAACCAGTCCATAATTCCATACCACCACTTAAATTTATTGGATTTTTTGGACGTTGAAAAAATGAACGTCCAACCATTATTGCTTTATCATATGATGCACAACGTAATACAACATCTAATACTTGCATTGATGTTAAATTTTTTTCATATTCTTTAATACCTGGTTTTATATTTTTAAACCATTCAATATCAATAACATTTGCTTTAGTTAATGTTACTTTAATTATTTTTTTTTCTTGACTTTCATTATCAACAGTAACTTGTACATCACATGTTATACTATTACCAAATGGTAAATCACCAGCTGAATAAACATTTGCACGTCCATCAAATGCTGGCCAATTATTTGGAAATTTCATTAATCTTATTTCATTAAATGCTAAACGTTTTAACATTTTTGGTTTATCTGGATCAAATTTAATATCATAATGTGTTGCACTTATTTTAAAATTTTTATCAAATGTTATTTCCATCATATTTGTTTTAACTTTAATTTTTTTACCAGCTGTACCAGCTGTTAATAAATTTTTACGTACTGGTATTAAATCAATTAATCTATTTTTTTCACGTTCAGGCATTTTTTTAACATCAATACTAGTAACAGTTAACTCTTGTTGTTGTGATTGACAACCACCACCACCACCACCACCACCACCACTGCTACTACTACTTGTATTTGATCTTGATGAAGATCTTGGATTTAAATCTGTACATAATGTAGCTGTTGATGAAGAAGGAGTAGATTTTTTAAAACCACGTGGTGGTAATTGTTGTTGTTGTTGTTGTTGTTGTTGTTTTTTTATTCCCCAAACAGGTGCAGGTGAAGCTGAAGCTGAAGCTGAAGCTGAAGCTAAAGTTGGAACTCTCATACCAGGAGGTGGTCCCTGGTAAGATTGTTCTGCTGGTTTTTTCCAAAAAGTAGCTGGACTTGATATTGGTGCTTCTTGGGTCTGATATAATAATAATAATAATAATAATATCAAGTATCAAAATAATAAGTAATGCTTTCTTTTAATATAATAATATAATAATCAAGTTTTGAGAATAAAAAAATCAAACAAAATATATAATTTATTTAATTTTACCTTTGTCTGTTGTAAACGTTCTTCAGGATATTGTGATCTAGAACGATCTCTGACAATGTCACTTTCATCATTTCGAGGACCCCGTGGTGGACCTGGACGATTACTTTGATCTCGCCTAAATGCTCTTTGGGCACCACCACCACCACCACCACCATCACTACGACCACGACCACGACCACGACCACGACCACGTGTTTCACCTGTTTGGGCATCACCACCACGACCACGTTCTTCACTTCTTTGACGAAAATGTAGATTTTCCATTTGATCTGAGAGTCGTTGATCACTTCTTGAACCTTGACTGACTTGGCTACTTGGACCACTACTATTATCACTTGATTTTCCTTTATTTTTGCATATAGATATTATTATTATTATGTATAAATTGAGTCTATAAACATGTGTTTACTAAATAATATAATGTTAAAATAGAAAACTGCATATAATAAAGAAAAATAAAAAAAATAAAAAAAAAAAAGAAAATGGAGGAATTAATAAAACGGGGAATCCCACTGATTTATTATACCTATCTATATATTTATTGAACCTATTAACATCTTTAGCAGTTAAATATGTTTTTTTATTAATAAAAATAATGTAATTTTTATTGACTACATGTATAAAATAAAAAAACAAAATTAAATAAATAGATGATGGAATTTTTTAATAAAGTAAATATTTTGTTTTTTATTTATTTTTTTTTTCTTACCGTTTTTTCCCATGTTTTAGCTTATTATAGGTTTGAACTGCAATTTATTTTGTCAGACAAAAAATATTATTATTTTTTATAATAAATAACACACAAATTGCAAATAGATATATAAAACTTGTGCGTTTGTTGAACTTTGTTACATAGATTGTATGTACATAAAGTCATAAAGATAAATTTCGCAGTAAATGTAAATTAATACAAAATAGATATCTATGTATGTATGTATAGGTATATGTAAAACTCCATGTACAGGCATACAGTCTACCTACATACACATACACTTTTATTATTTTTTTTTTTTATCTGCGCCAACCTGCGCAAAACGAATTTTCTCGAAAAAAAAAAAAATAAATATGTTTTATATACTTATACCTATTATAAAAATGTTTAGAAATAAATAATATATCATATATAAAATGTGGAAAAAAAAATTAAGTCTATTTGTATATTATAAGTAAATGTTTTATGTTTTATGTTTTTATGTGGTTTATTAGAAAATAATAACTGCAATTTAAAATTATACCTATTTGAATTTTTCGCGCGCTTTACATTCGCCATCTTGATTAAATGGCAAATGCGTTGCTATTATTATTATTATTTAAAAAAAAAATATATAGAAACATTGTTTATTTGTATTGTTTGACGTTTAATATTATAAATAATGGCAAGTATTTATTTATTTATTTACATATAAAATTAATAAAATGATAAAAAATAACTAATTATATTTATTTAAAATTTTAGATAAATAAAATGGAATATAATTGAATATATTTTATAATCATCATCACTACTATATGTACAAGAGAATAATAACCTAAATATACCTACGTACTTGTAATTAAAACGTTTGTATTATTTAATAATAATAATAATAATAACAACAATAACAATTGATAGTTAATATACTTATAGTTATACCTACTTATTGGTTTAAATTATATCTGTAGGCATAATGGATCAAAGAAGCAGATCTAGAGAACGTGAACAAGATCGTGATCGTGATCGTGAACGTGAACGTGAACGTGAACGTGAACGAGAACGTGAACGTGAACGTGATAGAAGAGATCGTCGTCGTTCACGTAGTCGTTCAAAAGATCGTAAAAGAGATCGTAAACGTTCAAAAACACCTGATAAATTTCAAAAACGTGATAGATCAAGAGATCGTATTAAATCATCAACAAATTCTAAAGATAAAAAACGTAAATCAAGTCCAACACCAGGATATCATGATGATGAAATTAAAAAACGTGACAATGAAAAAAATGATGATAATAATAAATCAAAAATTTTTGATAAAATAAATGATAATGATGAAGAAAATAATGTAAAATTACCATCAACAACAAGTAAAGATGAAAAACAAAAGAAAAAAGAACCACTAAGTTTAGAAGAATTATTGGCTAAAAAAAAAGCTGAAGAAGAAGCAAGATCAAAGCCAAAATTTTTAACAAAAAAAGAAAGAACAGCATTGGCATTAGAAAAACGTCAACAAGCTGTTGAAAATATAAAAAATCAACAGGATGAAGATAGACGTAAATTTTTTTCAAAACAACAAGAAAATACCTTATCATCAATGTCATCATCATCATCAACAACAACAACAACAACAACAATTACAACATCATCATCAATAACAACAACATCAACACATTATGATATTGATAATGATAAACGACGTGATCGTGAACGTGAACGTGAACGTGAACGTGATCGTGATCGTGATCGTGACCGTGATAATAATTTAAAATATACAAATGAAGATAAAGAAAAAGAAATTGAAGCTATTAAAGAAAGATATCTTGGTCAAGTTAAAAAAAAACGACGTGTTAGAAGATTAAATGATCGTAAATTTGTATTTGATTGGAATGCATCTGAGGATACATCAGTTGATTATAATAATATTTATAAAGAACGTCATCAGGTACAATTTTTTGGACGTGGTAATTTAGCTGGTATTGATATTAAAGCACAAAAACTTGATCAAAGTGAATTTTATGGTAAATTATTAAAAAAAAGAAGAACAGAAGCTGAAAAAGAACAAGAAAAAATGAGATTAAAAAAAGTTAAACAAAAAGAAGAAAAACAAAAATGGGATGATCGTCATTGGTCAGATAAACAATTAAATGAAATGACTGAAAGAGATTGGCGTATATTTAAAGAAGATTATAATATAACAATAAAAGGTGGACGTATACCAGATCCAATAAGATCATGGAAAGAATCTGGTTTTCCAAAAGAAATACTTGATATTATTGATAATGTTGGTTATAAAGATTTAACACCAATACAAAGACAAGCAATACCAATTGGTTTACAAAATCGTGATATTATTGGTGTTGCTGAAACTGGTTCTGGTAAAACATTAGCATATTTAATACCATTATTATTATGGATAACATCATTACCAAATGATGAAAGAGAAAAAAAAACTGATCAAGGACCATATAGTATAATATTAGCACCAACACGTGAATTAGCACAACAAATACAAGAAGAAACAAATAAATTTGGTACAACACTTGGTATACGTTGTGTACTTGTTGTTGGTGGTTTATCACGTGAAGAACAAGGTTTAAAATTACAAATGGGTTGTGATATTGTTATTGCAACACCAGGACGTCTTATTGATGTATTAGAAAATCGTTATTTAGTATTAAATCAATGTACATATATTGTACTTGATGAAGCTGATAGAATGATTGATATGGGTTTTGAACCAGATGTACAAAAAATATTAGGTTATATGCCATTAACAAATTTAAAACCAGATAATGATGATGCTGAAGATGGTGAAAAATTATTAATAAATTATACTAAAAAAAAATATCGTCAAACAGTTATGTTTACAGCAACAATGCCACCAGCTGTTGAAAGACTTGCTAGAACATATTTACGTCGTCCAGCAGTTGTTTATATTGGTAGTATTGGTAAACCAACTGAAAGAACAGAACAAATAATACATATTATGAGTGAATCAGATAAACGTAAAAAATTATTAGAATTATTAAATCGTGGTTTTGAACCACCAATTATAATATTTGTTAATCAAAAAAAAGGTGCAGATGTATTGGCACGTAGTCTTGAAAAACTTGGTCATAATGCATGTACATTACATGGTGGTAAAGGACAAGAACAACGTGAATATGCACTTGCATCATTAAAAGGTGGTAATAAAGATATACTTGTTGCAACTGATGTTGCTGGTAGAGGTATTGATATTAAAGATGTATCAACTGTTATTAATTATGATATGGCTAAAACAATTGAAGATTATACACATAGAATTGGTAGAACTGGACGTGCTGGTAAAAATGGTCTTGCAATATCATTTTGTACAAAAGATGATAGCCATTTATTTTATGATCTTAAACAAATTATTTTATCAAGTCCAATATCAACTTGTCCACCACAATTATTAAATCATCCAGATGCACAACATAAACCTGGTACTGTTGTAACTAAAAAAAAACGTGAAGAACAAATATTTGCTTAAAAACATTAACAATAATAATAATAATAATAATTTAATAATTATTTCATTTTTTCAGTGATATTAAGTAAAAAAAAAAATATACCTATTATTATTATTATTTTTTAATTATCTCTATTTAAAAAAAGTGTAAAAATTATCATTATATATAATTTTATAATAAATAAACATCAACACAAATAATTTATATTTTTAATTTTTATTTATTCATCATTCAATATATCATTAAATTTAAGCAACAAGAGCACTAGCTGTTGAACTCTCATATTTCCATGTTGGTGGAAGTGTACCTTTTGATTTGTAATATCTTGATAAACGATGAATTCTTGATTCAACAAGAATCAAACGGAATTTTGAATCTTTGTCTTTGCGATTACGTTCTAAATGTTTGCGAATGGCAACAGCTTTTTTAATAAGACAATATACATCTTCTGGTAAATCAGGTGCCAAACCCATACTTTTAACAATTCTTAAAATTTTGTTACCAGTACGATAACGAGTTTGAGCAACTCCATGACTATCACGAAGAATAACACCTGTAATATTAAATATTAAATATTAAATATAAATAATAATAATAATAAAATAAATATGTCAACAAATACCTATCGCAAATGAATATCATCATCATTATTGACTCAAAATTTGTTTAATAATATTGCAAAAATAATAATAATAAATAATAATGAATTGAGTAAAAAAATTTAAGAATATATTTTTACACAAAATTCATATTTTGCTTTAATATAATTTAATTCTTATCTTATTCTTACCAATTTGTGATGGTGTGTGACCTTTTTTGGCAAGTTTAAAGATGAGATCTTTACAATCCTCTGGGCTGAGTTTTAACCATGATGGAACTGATCTCTTGTATGGTAATGCTGATTGGGATATACCCTTACTGTTTAAACATAATAATATTAATATAAATTTATTATTTTTTAAGGTTATGTTTTATTCAATTATATTTAGCAATTACATTTGTTATTATTCAACATACAAAAAAAATAAATAAATAAATAAATAAATAAATGAAAAATAATTAATTAAAATGTAAAAAATCAAGCTTCAAGTTGATAATAAATTAATAAATAATAAAAAAAATTTATTACAAATGACAATGACCGCATGGCTCATTATCTTAGTCTGATATTTTACTTGATATTAAATATTATGAATAATAAAAAATATTTTTTTGTTGCATGACATTATTAAAAATAAGATATATTTGAGATATTTTTTTATTTATAAAGCAATTAATTAATTTATATTATTTTCATTTAAAAAAAAAACTTACCCAGGAGCGTGCATACGACCCATTTTGGAATTTGTATGAAAAAGAGAGAAAATTTCATGGCTCTCTAACAACAAGTATATAACTTTTTTTTATTATTATTTTCAATTTATCTCTCTCTCTCTCTCTCTCTCTCTCTTTCTCTCTTAAACAAGATGGCGTTTCTAGCGGCAAAATTTAAATTATACCTTGTAATTTTTAAAAATTAAGTAGAGAAATTTATCTACATTATCATTTTATTTATTGCTATTATCATATTGCTTTATCAAAATTATTATAGGTTTATAATATTTTTTTTTGAATATTTATAAGTGTACATATATTAATTTTATTTTATTGATGTCAAATTTTGAATTAAGATGCGCGCGCACAAAATTCCGCCATGTTGTATTGTTTTTTTTTTTCTCTCTCTCGCGACTCCATTTTGGTTAGTCGAGAGAGAGAGGTGAGGAGAGGGAGGTACAAAAAAAAAACCATACATATATATAGATTATAGAGAGAGAGAGAGAGAGAGAGAGAGAGAGAGAGAGAGAGAGAGAGAGAGAAAAAGACATTTTACACCAATTAAAAAGTGGATTATTTATTAAATATTATAGATATAATATAAAATATAATTAACAATATAATAATATAAATGTGTATGTTTATTTGAAAATTGTTAAAAATATATAGGTATACCTATTATATATTCTAATATCCTATTTTTGTACACATGTACATACATATGTGTATGTATTTATGTGTGTAGTATGTAGTACATAGTATAAACAACATCAATGCCTATCTGAATTTAATTATTTTTAATATTTTGAAATTATTAATTAAATATTAAAAAACATCATCATCATCATCAGTTTCACCGACACTATTATTAACATGGATTATCGCCAAACGGTATTATTATTATTATTATTATTTAGCTAACATTTATCTATTTTATTTTACTTATTATACATAGGTAGTATCAATAAATAATAATTATTATTGATAATTAAGTTTTTTTAAATAAATGTTCAATATTTATTGATAAATATCAAGTTGTATTTATCTAGTATATTCATAAGTTATATTTATTAAGTACAGTATAGGTATATAATTTATAATTTATAATTTATAATTTACATATACCTATACCACTTATATATATATATATACTTATACCTACTAATAATACAATTATATATTTATTATTGATAATATAACAAAAAAAACTTGACATTTATTTAAATAGTTATACCTATTTGAGGTTATTGTTTGGGTTGAATAAATTTAATTTTTTTATTCAAGTATAAAAATACATCTTTGTATTGTATACTTTTTATCTAAAAGTACTTAATTTTAATTTTAATTTTAATTTTAATTTCAATTGTAATTTATGTTTGTTCAGATGGTTTCTTCAATATCAAATAAATACAAACAAGATGGTAATGATGATGATGATAATGATGACGATGAAGAACTAGAAAAACTACGTCTTGCTGCATTAAAATCATTAAAACCAAAATCAACAATTGGAGTTAATAATATTAATAATAAACAAAGTACTCTTAATATTTTACAATCAACAAATACTAATACTAGTCATGGTATAACAAGTGGTAGTATTTCTTGTAATAATCAACGACTTGCTGCTAGTAGAAATAAGGATTATACTTATCAAAATATACTACCTCGACAAAATGGAGTAAGTAATATATATTTTATATACTTATATTTATAATTACAAATACTTGAAATACTTGTATATTAAATAATAATAATAATAATAATAATATTTATTTTACAGAATATATATTATCCTTGTCGAAACAACAAAAATCTCATTGAAATTGTACCAGTTGATGCTAATACTGATTCAACTCAAGATGCAACTAAAAATAATAATTTAACAAATAATATATCAGGTATGAATTTATTTATTAATTAATTATACTTAGATATAATTATATTGAAATATACTTTTTTTTTTTTTTTTTCAAATATTTTTTATTTATTAATTTAATTATTACAGAAGACTCAAAATTCAATCGTTATGAAAATAATTTAAGTGGTTCAGATGATGAAGAAACAATAAAATTAAATATAAATGATACTTTATTATTATTATCATCATCTACCAATGAAACTCAAAAAAAAAAACAACTCAAAAATAATAAATTAATTGATATAAAAAATAAAAAAAATAATCAAAGTGAAAGTGATGAAGAATTAATACGATTTGATGATAAAGAGTTTGACAATAAAAGTCTAAAAGATAAAAATAATAAAAAAGAAAAGGGAGAGAAAGATAAAAAGGAAAAGAAGGAAAAAGAGGATGTTGACGATGATGTTGATATTAATGATGATGATGATGATGATGATGATGATGATGATGATGATGATGATGATGATGATGATGATAATGATAATGAAAAGGAAGAAAAAAAAAAAGAGCTGAATGAAGAACAAGATAAAAATGAAAATGAAAATAAGACACAAGAAAAAGATGAAAAAAAAAAAAAAAAGAAAAAAGAAATAGATGATGATGATGATGTTCTTGTTATGGCTGATTATGAAGAAGAAGATAGTTTAGAAAGATTAATGGATGAAATGGAACGTGAAATGAATGATGAAAAATTAACTGATAATAAAAAAGTAAAAAAAACAACAAAAAATGATTCAATAAAAGAATCAAAACGTGTTTTAACAAAAAATAATAAAAATCATATAAAAGATCATTTATCATCATCATCAACAACAACAACAACAACAACAACATCACGTGTGTTTAAAAATAATTATGAAAAAACATATAATTTAAATGATAATGATTATAATGATAATAATATTAAAAGAAATCGTTCTTTATCACCAAAACATAAACAAAAACATAGAAAATCACCTAGACGTTCACCATCAAAACAAATTAAAAAATCACAACGTGAAACGTCATACATACGTCAAAGATCACCAAAATATTTACAAAGACAAAAATCAAGATCAAGATCAAGATCACCAAATAAACGTACACGTTCACCATTATTAGAAAGACGTAAAAAATCATTACGTTCACCAAAATTTAAAAATAATTCAAGAACATCACCAGATAATAAATTAATAATAACATGTCAAAAAAAAATATCTCATTCACCAAAACGTTCATCATCATCATCACATGAATTACCATGGTTATCATCACCAATTCATACATCATCATCGTCATCATCATCATCATCATCATCATCATCATCATCAGTAGTAGTATCAAAAGAAACATGTAGAAAACGAAGATCAACAACTCCTGTTTATGATCAACTTTTTTATAAACGTGATAATTCACCATTAAGAAAAAAAAAAAATAATATAAACTCAACAATTGATACTGTTAAAAATACACATGATCCAATTCTTGAAGCAAGAAAAATAAAATTTGAATCTAAAAAAATTATTGATGGAAATTATGAAAATAAAAAAATTAAATTGAATAAAAAATTTAATAATTTAAAAAATATTAGTGATAATAAAAATGATGATAATGATAATGGTAATGATGGAAATAACAAAAATATATTAACAACAATTGAAAAATTGAATGAAAATATTGATTGTTTTTCATCAATTATAAATAATAATATTAATGCTGATGATAAACAAGATAATAATAATATACTAGATGAAATAAGTGATGAAGAAAAAAATCATGATGATGATAAAATTCATAATACTAATAATAATGATTATGAAAATATAACTGAAACAGAATTAAGTCTTCATCTTAATTATGATTTTGGTGATTTTGAAGATGTTGTTAGTGATGATGATTTAAATGATAATATTTGTGTTAAAATTTCATCACCAGAAAAAAAAAAAAAAAAAAAAAAAAAGACAAAGAAATTTATCAAGTTGGTAAATTAAAAAGTGATAATTTTGTAGGTGATAAATTAAAATTTAAAAATAATAAAAAAATAAAAAAAGAAAAACAAAAAACAGAATCTATTATTGAAATTTCCAAGGAAATAATAACAAATCCAATTAATGAACAACAACAACAACAACAACAACAACAACAACAACAACAACAACAACAACAACAACAACAACAACAACAACAACAAGTTGATGAAGAAGAAGCTGATTTAAGAACAGAACTAAGTAGAAGAAGAGCAGAAAGATTAAATCGTGCTCCACCAATACAATCAGCAAGATTATTGCAATCTGCTTTTAAAGGAGTTGTAAAAGAGTAAGTTTATTTACACTTAGATATAACATAAAAAATTATAGGTATTTTACATAATTTACTTGATATTTTAAATTTTAATTACAGAGCTGTCAAAAACAATTCAAAAATTAATCATAAAAAAATTCTCAAAGAAGATGATAAATATGGTAAGAAAAAAAAAAAAAAAGAAATTATATACTTATGTAGGATTAAAATTACTAAAATTATTTTATATATTTATTAAATATTTTTTTTTTTTCAGATAAAACTGAAATGCGTCGAGTAACAGTTGTTCATCGATCAGTACCCGATTTACCAGATTCTGAAGGTTAGTTGTTGGGTATTATTATTATTTGGTATTTATTTTTAAATGTATTTGTGCTTATATTTATTTTTAATTTTTTTTAAGATGAAAAAATGATTGATTCAAAAGTTCCCATAAGATTGAGACTTGGTCTAAATAAACAAACACGTCAACATCAACAACAAGAAACTCGTCAATCCAAAGTATTAAGAAAATCTTCCAAACGTCAAGGTCAAAAGGTAAAACATAATAATTTATCACATGATGATAATAATCGTCATAATAATGATATTGATGATTGATAATTATTGACCTATATATCTATTATTTTTTAAATCGTGTCATCCGTTTTAAATTTTTAATTTTTAATTTTTAATTTTATATGTATATACTTATACTTACTTATCTATATAAATAATAATACTTTTTTTTTTTTTTTTTTTAAATATTTTCATCAATTGATTAATTTATCTATGATTAATTTTTTTGAATAATTTATCGTGTATAAAATGTAAGTTTATGTGTTTGATAAATTAGTTTAGTTTAGAAAAAAAAAATAAATAAATAAAATAAAGAAACAATCGATGATTTTTACCATTAAATACTTACTTACTAATTTGTATATTAAATAATTATTAGTGTCAGTTTTATTTAGTGACTACATTAATATTACTTAACTTGTTTTAAAACATTTTTAGACATTTTTTTTTCTTTTTAATTTTTTATTATTATTTTTAAATTTTTTTTCGGGCTTTATTAATTTTTACATTAATTTAAACTCTTGCCAAAAGATATTAAACAGTGTTTAAATAAATAAATAAATAAATAAATAATTTAATTCATGAAATGTGCCTTCATAAATAATATAGCAAAAAATTATTATTAAATCATTTTTAATTTATATATCAATATATAATAAATAATTACAATTAATAATTTTTGAAAAAAAAAAAAAAAAAATTAAAAACAATTATTATGAATTAAAAAATTTATTATTATTATTATTATTACTTTTTTTTTTTATGTTTAGGGAAAAAAATTAAGTACACACTGATTCAATTGCATATTAAAATGAAGAACCAAGTAACTCTCTCAATATAAAAATTATTCAAAATACTAATAATAATATTAATAATAATTGTAATTTATTATTAAAATCAATTTTGTTTTTTTTTTTCATTTTTAAAATCTTAAAAAAAAAAAAAAATAAATTGTTATTTTTTTTTATATATTAATTATGTGATACATATATAAGAATTTTTGTAAATAATAATAATAATAATAATTCAAAATTATTTATAAAAAAAAAAACAATAAAAATAATTGATAATTAATTATAATATTTACTATTTAAAAAAAAATTATTAGAAAATTAAATTTAAAACAACGTTTTGTAAACCTCATCGTTTAATATAATTTATTATTATTATTATAATAATAATGCAGAATTTATTTCAATTGTATATTGAAAATGAGGATTGAATGATTTATGAATGATTTATATATACTTATACTTACCTATATATAAATTTTTTTAATTTTTTTTTGTCAAATCTAGTTGATGAATGAATTAATGAATGGCAAAGACAATAATTATTATTTTTTTTTAAATTTTGTACCTGGAATAATCATTTTTTTCATAAAGATTAATTAATTAATTAATTAATTAATCAGTATTTTATTTTATTATTTCAATTATTGACTAATTTTTAATGATTGAATGATATTATCAATACAAGGCCATATTATAGTCGTTTTTTTTTATTACTACTATTATTTGACATGATTTAATGTAAATTATTAATGATTTTTATTTGCTAAAATAATTTTATCAACAATTATTATTATTATTATTATTATTTTTTATTAAATATAAAATGTTGATAAAATTTATTTTATTCTGTGATAAATTTGTAATGGAGATATATAAATGTAATATTTAATAATTTTAACAATCAAAACATAATACATTTTTTTTTTTTTTTTTTTTTTTTTTTTTTTTTTTTTTTTTT